>VBSM01000813.1:11741272-11782141 GCA_008086735.1 Cheirogaleus medius | reverse complement strand
TCTGACACAGGGGGGGGGGATGGCAAGGGCAATAAATGTAACCTTAACAATATTTGTACCCCTATAATATGATGAAATAAAAAGGGGGAAAAAAGAATAGGGAGAAATGAACATGTGCACAGGTGGAGGAGTGGGAAGAGAGAAAAAGAAAAGTAGAGAGAACAAAATTTTAAAGCTGTGAAAGTCAGACAGGGAATATGGGGTAGAGCAGAGGAACCAGGACAAGAGTCTGGAGATAAGCACTGATAGGAGCAACAGCAGGTGAGAGCTCTCAAAAGAGAGGAATGTTGGCGTGTGAGTGTTTACACACCGCCCTGACCCTTCTCAGCACTGGAGCCTTTGCTCTCTTACTCTGTTTTCTGCTCCTTATCTGAACCAATCCTGACTAAGAGAGGAAGAGTGTTAACAACCTTAGCCCCCAGTCGGGATTCCTGGAGCTACTCCCCCAGGCATAGACCTGCTCTGCAATGTGCCCAGGGTAAATACTTGGTATCCAAATGACCACCAAAGTACAACCTTCCCTTAACCAGACTGAGCAGCCAATCTCATGTTCATCCCAGCTACTCCAAAGGAGTCAGCATGTGTCTATGTTTTGTCTGCCTTTCCTAGGAAATAATAGATCTGGCCAGGAAAGAGATCAGAGCTGCAATGTCATCAAATCAGGATGGCAATTGCTTTCAGGTGCTCTGCACCCATGGGCCCGTGAAAATGGGGGAGGGTGGGGAATCAATCACCTCTTCTAGAGGTTTCAGCTGCTCTACCATAGGGCAGCATCCTTGAGAACGCCCTAGAGCTGAGCAGCATTTCTTGGAGTGTTGTCCCATGATCAGTAGCATCAGTATTACCTGGGAACTTGTTAGAAATGCAAGTTCTGCAGCCCCATCCCAGACCTACTGGTCAGGAATTCTGCAGGTGGCGTCCAGCAAAGTGAATATTAACAAAGCCTCCAGATGATTCAGATGTGTGCTGAAGTTTGTGAACCACTGTCCCTTTCAAAGGCCGGAGTACTGCTGGGTCCTCCCCTCTCTGGCCCTTTGCAGTATCACGAGGTAATCGCCCCTGTGTCTAAGCTGGCTCACTTGGTCCTCCCTGCTCATCCAAATTATTCTCACTGGCTTGTTTCCTCATCTGAAGGAGGCAGAGGAGGACACTCTCACTCCCATAATAAGAATGCCCCTCTACTGGCCTCATGCTTTCATCAGCAGGGTCAGAGAGGAGCCCCTGATCTCTGTGTGTTCCTGGCCAGACTCCCCCTTCCCTCTTCCCTCTTAAAATTCACAGCCTCAAACTGTTATCTTCACTTCAATTATCAATGCTAATTTCATCATGCCTTTATTTCTTCATCCAAGGACTCTCGTGCCCACACAGATCTATGCACCCCACTATCTTCCACCATTCCCTAACTCCTGACAACACTTCTACAGGGCCCTCAAATTCATGATCTATCATCAGCAAAATCTTCTAAAACCTTAATCTCCTCTCTCAGTATTTGCTTCACTGTATTGTTGCGACTGAAGGCTCTAGCTCTAGGACTCTTACGTGGTGACCCTCATGCCACTAGGCCCGAAGTTGGAGGTTTCCTTCATACTCCTCATCACCACTTCCAGCCCATTCTGTCTCCCTCCTCCTGAAAACTCTGGCTTTGACTGTCATCACATTTTAACATCAAATTCCTCTCCTTATAATAGTCATCCACTCCCCTCATAGTCACTCCTACCCACTTCTTGAAGATTTTCGCTCTGGTTCACAGCACTACTGACCTAATTCTTCAGGATTTCCATATTCACACCTATGATCTTCTCAGTAACCTGGTTTCTCAGTTCCTGGATCTCCTTTCCTCCAGTAAGCTTATCATCCACCTTGCCCCAACCACTGACTTCTGTGGTCATATCCTAGATCTTGTAACTACCCATAACTCATCCCCCTCCATGATCTAAATTCCAAGCATCCCACTCTGACGGCCACTTCCTAGCTTTCCAGCTCACTTTTAGTCCACTTGCAACAGAACTTCATCTACCTCATGTTGCCACTTTCCTTCTTAACCAGCCTGAGATTCATGGTACATCATTCTAATCACTCGCTTGTACATACCCTCAATTCTTTTGTCCCTCTCTCACCTCAAGTTCTCAGTGGAAAAAACTGCAACCCTGTTTAAATCCAACTCTCTGCAACCATGATAACTATGGAACCTAATAGGAACCATATTAGGAATATGTGGACTTTTAATGCTGCCTGTAAATCATACTGTATTTCTCCTGTCCATTCTCTCTCTCCCATCCTCCCAAGCAATTGTTTCATGCTTTATTATCACTCTTCAAATCTCTAACACTTCCTCCATCACCCTCACTCTCAGTCAGTGACTTTGCTTCCTATTTCATTGAAAAATAAAAGCAGAAGAGAATTTCTAACGGCTCCACCACCACATCTAGTCTTCCTGCATCTCTGCCACTACTCTAGAAGAAATACTGATGCTAATTGCAAAGTTTAATCCCACCACAGGCACACTAGATCCTTCATCCTCTCACCTACTCAAGTATATTGTTCCAACAACTCCCCCCTGTATCCTATCTCTATCCGTACTCACTCCATTCAATTCTTCTCCTTCCATCCTCTCTTGAACCTGCTCCAGCCAAGCTTTTACCCTGACCTCTATTAAAACTGCTCTGGTCAAAGTCCACAATGATCATTACTCAGTCCATATCTTACTTTGACTCAGTTGATTCCTCTTTGCTCATTAAAGCACTTTCTTTTCTTGGTTCTAGAACATTCTCCCTCTTAGTTTTCATCCTACCTCATTGGTCACTTCTTTTTGATCTCCTTAACAAGTTCCACCCAGGGCTCAATCTATGGCCTGTTCTATAGATTTATCCCCAGCTAGATAACAAATGCCTATCTAAGGCAGGTCTCAGTTCCCACACCCACTGTGTCCCTTGATTATTCAAGTGCAGACAACCTCCCTCATAAGGTTCTACATCAAAGTGATTCCTATAAATCCAGTTCTGCCTAACCTGTCTTCCTCTGATTCTCAACTAGCCTAAACTTCTGAGGTCTCAGCATGCCTGGAGAGCCCTTCTCCCATCCTATGACAAGAGGAGAAAAGAATCACATGCAGGCCTAAAGTGAAGATGTTGGATAAATGTCAAAAGGCCAAGAAAGATGAGAAAGGGCCACTAACTTTGCTTTTTGTAATCATACAGACAGAGTGCCGTGTGTGTGGCTTTCTCCACACTTACAGATGAGCCAAAGTCATCCTCAAACAGTATTCCCAGCTCCATACGTCAGTGCCCCAGGAATGGGACTCTGCCAGAACTAGCTTTTCCTCTTCCTTATCCCCAGTCACAGACCCTGTTTTCTGCTTTCTGCTTTGTCTCCACTGAATTTAATTATTATTTCTTTCTCTCTGACCCCACCGTTGCTGCAAAACCTGTGCTTGATTTCCCTGCTCCCACCCTATAGAAATGAGCCTGATCTTTTCTGTCTCCCAGTCCTAGGCCCTGAACCACATTGTCAGAATACATGTGGTAATATTCTGGAAGTAAAACAGATCGCAAGTGTTGTGAAAGGGAGCAAGTGCATAGGAAAGCAAGCAAAGGGAGAAGTTAGCTCAAAGTCAAGGATACAAAGAGAATTTTTAAGCTAGGATTGGTGGAGCTTGTTTAAAGATAGAAGGAAAAGAGAAAAAGAAAAAAAGGAGGAAGATGGCAAAAGGAGACATAAATATGACACTCAGATCCCTCAGGAGGTGAAAGGTAAAAGTATACCTTCCTCTGAGATTTTAAGGGACAATGAAGTGGCTAACATTGAGTATTTTCTTTGACCCACACATTGTTCAAAGTGCTTTACATATGTTGACTCAATACTCATACTAATACTATGAAGTTGTACTCTGTAATTATTCTATTATATCTTATTTTACAGATGATATATCTCTTAGAGATAACAACTTTCCCAAAGTCAGACAGGTAAGTAGTGACAAACCCAGAGTTTGAACCCAGGCAATCTGGTTCTCACACTGGGCTCTTAACCACCCCACCAAACTGTCTATGAGAGAATGGATATAGGTAGATGACACGGCAATATGAAGACTGGGTGAGCCACCTGGGAACTCACTCTGGATCATCCCAGTTTTTTTTCCTTAAAGGAAGAGGTGAGAAGGTCTCCAAGAATGCTGTTCAATAGAAGTATACATGAGCCACAAATGTGAGATAGATATATATATATGTAATTTTAAATTTTCTAGTAGCCACATTTAAAACACATTTAAAAAGAGGTAAAATTAATTGTAATTAAACCCACTATGTCTAAAATATTAAGATTTTAATATTATAATCTATTTACTACTATTGATCTTTATATTTCTTTTTTCATAAAGTTCCTAGAAATTCATTGTATACTTTAAACTTATAGCACATCTCAGTGTAGAATGGCCACGTTTCAAGTGCTCAGTGGCTGCCATTGTTGGACAGTGCAGTCCTTGGTAAGAGGAACAAGAGTAAATTGAAACATGGAGAGAGATGAGATATCTAAGAAGAGGGGGAAATCTAAAATACCTGTGGTTTAGTTTCCTCTGAGTAGTTGGGAGGAAGAAATTATAGGACTGACAAGCAGAAGCCAGGTCAACCTTGAAATAAGACAATATAAATCTTATTGGGTGCAAGCAGATTCAGCATCCGTGATTGGTAAGCCAGCAACCAGCATAATTTGACATCAGTAGGATTTAGCATCTCCCCCATAAAGTGCTTGGGCTGCCCATAATAGAATATACTCTTTGTTTGGGGGATTAATCCCTAGTTGTCTCCCATCTGTCCATCCCTTGCCTAATTTCTGATTATGCTGTTCCCAGTTTTCAGCTACAGTCTCCTCTCCAGTCTAATGCCTCACCCCCCTTTCTCTAGCCTTCACCTTTCTCTTCACTCTCTTGAGCCTCTCTCTTCAGATTCAGACATCCATGGATTAACATGCTAATCATAGACTGGCATTGGCACTGCCCTGCCCCTTCCACGCCCACATCTCTCCCTCGGCCAGTTTTATTACTAATATGAAACCATGTCCTATAGAATGACACCAGAAATCATTCCACTGAGTACCTACCCTTCAACATGGCACCCTTTTCATTTAATTCCTGCCTTTCTTTAAAGTTTGTTTTCTCTTCAGTACTGAATGTTCAGTAAGGATCAAGTTGTTTAATTGCCACTTAGGTTAAGAATCAAGGGAAATTTACCTGGAGGCCAGACTGGAAAACAGGAGTTAGAAAGGGAAAGTAAAATAGCTGAAAAATGTCTATCTATAAATATATTTTAAAACTATGTGGCAATATAATAGCTATGAAATTGAATCTTCTTCCCTAGGGTAAGTAAGTAACAGAGTATCATAGGCCTTGGCAGGCAGAATAACCCCCTTTTCCAAGCTGGAAGATATCATCCTTTGATCAAAAACATAAGATCCTTTCATTTTCCCCACTACAGTCAGTGCTTCAATTTCAAAGGCTACTCACTCGCTGTTTCTGATCTGCTATCAGTCAGGCAGACTCAACACATATAGAGAATGCCACTTTAGTAGAAGCCGCTGCCTCCTTTATCACAAATGCAGACTTAAGGATCCTATCCTGCTAAAACTGTACAGCTAGCTCAACAACAACAACAAAAAAGGCGGAAGTAGGGGCAGAGAAAAGCCAACTTCATAATGGGAGGTTGCAGAGTCTATTGAGAGGAATGGAGATGTCAAATATAGATGAAATATGGAAAGTTGCCTAATGTGACTAGATAAATGTCTTTGTTTCTGAGCCAGTTTCACTCCTAAGATTGGGGTTTCCAAAAGAAAAATACCAAGATGTTGTCAGACAGGTATAAATACAACATTGCAACTAGAAATGAAAGTGTGTTAATACATTTAATTACCTAAGACATGCCAGGCACTGTGCTATTAATATCTTTTCAAAACACAGCAAACCTCACAATCACCTCAGTGCATGATGAAAGAGATGCTCAGAGTTTTTAGCCACGGCTATCCTCTTACGTGCAGGAGCTGTCATTCAAACCCTTGCTTCGGACCGACCCTAAAGCCTAGGCTTTGTCTTTTATTTTCATTGCACGTTTGTTTTCATTGCTTTCTCCTACAGCACACTGCCTCTCCATAAAAACATAAGGAGGCTTGGGTGTGTTGGTCTGTGGACTGGTTTAGCCAGAAGGACAAGCCCAATCACACAAACATTTGTTTTCACTTTGTCCATTCTGTGTACATCATAATTATGCACCCCTTAAAAACAATGTTAGGTCAAATAAATACAAGACATATGAAAACATTTCTGCCTCATCCCCACAACATAAGTCATATTTGCCAAAGGTTCTTAAATTTGTTAAATTGGTGGCTCACCAGTCTTAAACTACTGATTTACTTACAAGCTTAACTTCAATGGAACCACAATGTAATGATCTTCAT
The DNA here is from genome assembly GCA_008086735.1 of Cheirogaleus medius. NCBI lineage: Eukaryota > Metazoa > Chordata > Mammalia > Primates > Cheirogaleidae > Cheirogaleus > Cheirogaleus medius. The sequence continues at coordinate 11,775,703 of VBSM01000813.1, read as the reverse complement.
ACAATTTTTTTTCAACAGCACTTATATCACTCATTCATGTTATTCATTTGACAGTTTTACTCAACAAAGAATGATTGGACAAAGAACAAAAAGGCAAAGGACAGTTAGAATAGAAAAACAATTGGAATTGAGCCAAACATAAACTATGTTCTCAATCCAAAAATAAAGGTAGTTCCCCAACTAGTTTTATTTTAGACTTATATTACTTTCCCTTGTTTCCTTATGTGATATTGTAAAATATATATTTGGTCTTCTTCCCAGTTTCCTGACTTAAACACCTAAAATCCTTAGAATTCTGGAGTGATAAGAGTATCTTTTGTATACCAACAGGATGACTGGTGGCTGAGGTCCCCAAGATAACCTCAGGATGGGGGCTTGTTGCCAGGGGAACCAGCCTTGCAATTAGCAGGTTGGAACTTTTATTCCCCTCCCCCGCAACCTCCAGGGAGGGAGAGCACTGAAGGTTGAGCTGATAAACCAATGGCTAATGATTTAATCAATCATGCTTACGTAATGAAGCTTCCATAAAAACCCAAAGGACTGAGCTCAGGAGGCTTCCAGGTTAGTGAACAAGAACACATCCACATGCTGGGAGGGTGGCACACCCCAAATTCATGGGAATGGAAGCTTCTGTACTCTGGACCCTTCCGGACCTTGCACCTATGTGTCTCTCCACTTGTCTATTGGTTTTTGTATCCTGTAAAATATCCTTTTTCATAAATGGGTAAACATAAGTAAATATCTCCCTGAGTCCTGCCCTAGCAAATTAATCAAACCTTAAGAGGGTGTAAGAACCCCAGTTTATAGCCAGTCATCAGACTTTCTGGAAGCCCAGACTTGCAACTGGCACCTGAAGTGGGGACAGCCTTGTGGGACTGAGCCCTCAACCTGTGCTACCTGCAAGTAGATAGTGTCAGAATTGAATTAAAGCAGAAGCCCCAGCTGGTGTCTGCTGCAGAATTGATTGCTTGCTTGATATGTGTGCGGAAACCCCCATGCATTTGGGTCACAGAAGTGTTCTGTGTTGTGAGAGTATAGAATAAAAACAAGGAGTGGTTTGTTTTTTAGTTTTTGTTTTGGGGGGATTTTTACTCACCTTGCATGAATTTTTTGTGAATAAATTTATTTTAGTGGGGTTTTTAATTGTAAAAATAGTACAAACTTGCTGTAGAAATACCAGATTCTCTGTGTTATGTTTGCTGTGAATTCTTTCACACCTTTCTCCATATGCTATACAAATATTTGTAATTATACAGAAAGGTTTTCCTACTTTTTATAAAAATAACATACTATACACTATTGAACAATTTGTATTTTTTCACTTAAAAATATGTCATGTGCATCCTTCCAGATCAGTACATTTAGACTGTACTTATTTTATTAAGTAGTTGTATCATTTTCCATTACGATTATATCAAGATATATTTAACTATTTCTCTAAGAGATGAACATTTAGGATGTTTTCACGTTTTGGGTTGTTGTTTTACTATAATAAATTCTATCACAACAAACTTCTTTGCACATATATACTTATGTACAGGTAGTTGGGGGCTACATCAAAAGATGTAGCCATTCAAATGGAGCAATTAACTCAGGGGTAATGCACATTTTTAAATTAACAATGTTATTGAGACACAGACCTTATGCATACAATTCAATCAGTTTTAACAAATTCATATAGCTATAGAACTGACATTCAAGATACAGAACATTTCTACCATCCAGAAAGTTCTCTTGTGCCCCTCCTTAGTCAAACCTGTCTCCAAACTTCAAATTAACCATTGATCTGATTTTGCCTTTTTTGATAATTTCCTAAAAACAAATTATAAAGTTTGCATCCTTTTGTTTTTGGCTTCTTTTGTTAAGCATAATAGCTATAGTTTATCCATTTTATTATATGGATATACCACAATATTCATTCCTTTTTAACTGAATGAATATTTCACAATATATCCAACTATACTTCTACTGATGAACATTTCAAGTGTTTCTGGTACTTTTTATTACAATAAATGACATTACAAGAAAATTCCTGCATTCTAGAACTTGGGGAGCAAAAAAAAAAAAAACTTCTTTGCATTTGTGTCCTTATAGTAACTAATACTATTACTAGTACTTGTTTCATCACCAGATGTAGCATCTAAAACAGCATTTTTTCATTCTTTAAATTTTTAATTTTTTTAGATACTGCCTCTTACCTTCTCAGTAGGTGATAGCAATTCACACTCATACCAGCCCATTTGTCCACACTTTAATCAATCTGAAGAATATCAATCTTCAGATATCAGGATTAACCCCTAAATGTTAAACAATCATTCATGGGAGCAGTCACCTATTCAAATATTTCAAATACACGTATTGAGTTCAAACTTCATGTCAAACACTTTGCTGGGCAATGGTGATAAAAAGTTGAATACAGCCTGATCTGATCCTTATCCTCCAGTGGCTTACAAATCAGATAAGAAAAGCAGTGTGATTAGCAAGGACAAAAGTTTCACGTGGTGCAACAGGAAAGGAGATTTGAGAAAATCAGATTGGGAGGTCTGGTAAGGCATGTCTGGGCAAGTGGCTGTGAGTGCCAGTTTTGAAAAAGAGTTAACTGGATGAAGAAAGAGGGAAATTTTTTCTATGTAGACAGAAGAGACTGGGAAAAGCTGTGGAGGCATCAAAAAACCTAACTGTCCAGATTAAAGGAGACCACAGGGATGTGACAATCACATGCAAGGAGTCATCCCAGAGTGTACACACAAAAATTGCTATAAAAATGGGTGAAACCTGATTAAAGGCTGTAAAGTAGGTAACACTATTTTATCAATGTTAAATATCTCGATTGTGATAACTTCCCTGAGTTTGTGTAAGTAAAGGCCTTTGTTCTGAGGAAATACATACTGAAGTATTTAGGAATAAAGGAACTTAATGTCTACAACTTACTCTCAAATGGTTCAGAAAACAAATAATACTATGTATATAGGTAGAATGATAAAGCAAATGTGATAAAATGTTAACAGTTGATGAATCTAGGTGAAGAATATATGAGGGGTTTTTGTATTCATCTTGCAATTTTTCTGTAAGTTTGAAATTATTGCAAAATAAAGGGTTTTTTGTATTAATATTCAAAAACATTAATATCTTTAGCGACCTTCAGGTGGTTCTACCTGACTAGAGAGAATGATGTAAAATGGAAAGTGGGAGCTCTGTGGATGGAGAAGCAAGCAAAGGCAAATCCTTGAAGGACCTTGTTCTAAGTCGGGAAATGTGAACTTCATGCATGTGGAGTAAAGGAGTGGTGAGATTTAATTTGCATTTTAGAAAGACTGCTTTGGGCCAGGCCTGGTGGCTCACATCTATAATCCTAGCACTCTGGGAGGCCGAGACAGAAAGATTGCTTGAGTCAGGAGTTCGAGACCAGCTGGAGACTCCAACTCTACTAAAAATACAGAAAATTAGGCAGGCATGTGATGGCATGTACCTGTAGTCCCAGCTACTCAGGGGGCTGAGGTGGGGGGATCGCTTTAGACCAGGAGTTTGAGGTTGCAGTGAACTATAATGACACCACTGCACTCTAGCCAGGGCAATAGAGTGAGACTCTGTCTCAAATAAAAAGAAGAAAAAAATTACTGCTTTGGTACTTTTGTGGGAATGGGCTTGATGTAGGATCAAATGAAAGGCAGGAAGTCAGGTGGGAGGCTGCCATAATAATTCAGACAAGTGAAAGCCTGGCTAAGGCAATGGCTGTGAGGATGGAGAGAAGGGGACAGCATCCAAATGCATTAAAACTCTGCATGACCTAGAAGTGAAGGATGTGGGAATATTCTGGCTTGGATACTGGTTAGATGGTGGTAGTTACCAAAATAAAAAATAGAGGTGAAGAAGAGAGCTTGGGAAGAAAGGTGGTGGGTTCTGTGTTGACTATGATGAGTTTGAGGTTCACATGGAAAATTCAATGGGAGACCTCTAGAGCTTAGAAAAGAAATCTGGACAGAAGATAACCAACTTTAAAATCATCTGCACCAGCTGCAGTGGCTCACACCTGTTATCCCAGCACTTTGGAAGTCTGAGGGAAGAGGATCGCTTGAGGCCAGAAGTTCAAGACCAGCCTGGGCAACCAAGAGAGACCCCATTTCAATAAAAAAACAAAACAAAAAAATTCAGCTGCATGGAGGTGATTTGGGTTCTAATAAAGGGCTGATCCTTAGAGCTTTTTGCCTGTTTCACCACTACCAAAGTAACATTTTCTAAGGGCATCCTATTTTTAAAAGGAGGCTAAAAGCGGTAAGTTGTTATCCTACTGTCTTAGTCCATTTGGGCTGCAATAACAAAATACCACAGACTGGGTAATTCATAAGGAACAAAGATTTATTTCTCACAGTTCTAGAGGCTGGCAAAGTCTAGGATCAAAGCATTGGCAGGTTTGGTTATCCGGTGAGGCTGCTCTCTGCTTCTAAGATGGCACCTTATTGCTGCATCCTCCAGAGAAAAGGAAAACTGTGTCCTCACATAGCAGAAGGCAGAAGGGACATAAGCTATGTCCTCACAGGGCAGAAGAGTGGAAGAACAAGTGAGCTGAATGCTGCACAAAGCCTCTTTTAAAAGGACCTTAATCCATTCTTGAGATACTTTACTTAGTAGAATGGGTTCCAGCTCTATCCAGGAAAATACAAGAGGTGCTATATTACCATTGTTTCCTAAAGCTGAATAGTACTCTATGGTATACATATACCACATTTTATTAAAAACAAGCACCACGTGTACTCACCAGCAAACTGGTATTAACAGATCAACACCTAAGTGGATATATAGGAATAACATTTATCGGGTGTCGGGCAGGTGGGAGGGGGGAGGAGGGGATGGGTATATACAAACATAATGAGTGAGATGTGCAACATTTGGGAGATGGTCACGCTTGAAGCTCTGACTTGAGGGGGGCATGGGCAATATATGTAACCTTAACATTTGTACCCCCATAATATGCTGAAATAAAAAAAAGGACCTTAATCCCATTGGATCACCCCTTAAAGGATCCACCTCTTAATACTATCATTTTAGCAACACCTGAACTTTGAAAGGGACACATTCAAACCATAGCACCTACAATACCTGGAACACCCTTTTCCAAGTACCTGTGGAAATAAACCCACACCCACTACCATACACGCACACATATAAACACACACACACACACACACACAAACAACGTCTCTAGGTTGAAAGATTATGTGTCATAATACGGAGATATTTCCATCAAATGCAGCAGTGATAGGCTGTTATGCAAAATAGAGCCATGGCTCACTGTACCAGCTAAGCCAGACAAGTGTGGTAGCTCTGGAGAAGAGAAAAGTTCTGACTCATCTCTCCCATTCCCCTGGCTTAGTCAGGGGCTTCATAGACACAAGGACCATCTAGCCATGCCCCTAGCACCCTTCACCACCACCACCACCTTGCAAAACTATTCTCTGAAACTTCCTATGTTATGCCATGTTTTCTGATGGCAACTGGTAGGAAAAGGGGTAAGGGAGAAGAGATGAAAAAAACAGTTAACTAATAATCAGGATTCAAAGGAAGAGATCTAGACAATTCTACATATTTCTAGAATTCTAAACAGACAATTCTAAAATGCCCCTAAATAATTTGTGGGTAACAATGAAGATTGGACTTATACAAAAATTTATGGAATTTAATCACACTTGTGGTAAGAGTTAAAACCATACCTTTTTAAATATCTTATTTTTAAAAAGAAACGGCATTCAAATCAAGAAGTTAAAGAAAAACTCTACATAAAAAAAAGATCCCTAAGGAAAGCAAGAGGAAGAAAATACTGAAGATAAAAACACACATAAGATAACTACGGAAGACAGAAAAATAACAGAACTTACAAACAAAGAGTTTTATTTTTAAATATAAAAATCAATAAGACAGTCAAAAGATCTGACAAGATCATCAAGCAAAGCAACACAAAACAGGGCAAAAACACAATTTACAAATAATATAGGGAATACAAAAAGTATAAAGCTTTTAATTCTAAGCGAATTTTATCTAATCCAAAGCTAATAAAATTGAAAGGCTTAAGAAAATAGATATTAATAATTTCCCAGACTTAAAAAGTAGTCTGGCCCTAGAGCTTAAGGTGCAGAAGTGGTGAGAGGGGTGAGGAAGGGGTGAGAGGGGCTCGGAGGACGGTGTCGTGGGGGGCAGCTGCCCTCTAGGCCCACAGCCCGCGACCCCAGCTCAAGTGCATGTCGTTCTGCCTCCCCAGGGCGGGGCCGTGGAGGGCGAGGCACTCGCACCTTCTACACGCAGCTGGTGCTAATGCCCAAGGTGCTGCACTGCGCACAGTACGTACGCCCCGTGCTCCCAGGCCGGGGCTGCGCGCTGCTGCTGATCCCCGTGGTCTACTAGATCTGGAACCAAGGTCCCAAGGATGCCGACAGCCGGAGAAGACCCCAGCCCCTACATCCCACTCCTGCAGGGGTCTCTCTGCCGGTCCCAAAGCCTGAGCCCCCAATTGCCACATCTGCGCACACTGTGCGTGCACACGTGCACAGGTGTGTGCAGACACACTCAGAGACGGAGCTATTGCTGAAGGGACTCGGGGAGAGGCTCTCATCAACAAGCATTGTTCTGGAACCTTCTCTCCACATGACCCCCAGGCCTGCCAATGGGTGCTGTGGAGGTTGCGTGCCCTCCCTTGGGTGAGTCTGGCCGGTTAGCCACTGGGCCCGGGCTCTCGACGACAACTGCCACCTCTCAGGGTTTCGCTGCCCATCAGGATGAAACCCTGCAGCCCTGGCCTGGTAGCTCGCCCACCGGGACGGGCCTCTCACTCCCAGAGACCGGGCACTGTCCTAGAAGCCCAGGCTGGGCGTGCAGCCTTCCTGTGCCAAAGCCAGGCGGGCAGGGGCCCGGGACTGAGCGAGCTCTGGCCGCTGTCTGCCTGCCTGAGCCCGGGCCTCGGAAAGCGGTGTGAGCTCAGATGCCTGGGGCAGCTGCCCCCCCCCCCCCCCCCCCCCCCCCCCCCCCCCCCGTCTCCACACCCTCTGATGGGACCTGGAGTGCCCTGAGGTCCACGAAGGCCCTGGGTTTGGATGTCAGAGGCCCTTTTCCTCCAGCCTAAACTGACATGGCCCTGTACACTGAGCTGGCCACTCCCTGGCGGAGGTGGCATTAGGCTATGTCCTGAGCTGTCCCCCACCCAGGGTCCCTCAGATTTTAAGTGCCATTGTGGAGGTGGGGAGGCCTTGGGGGCCCATCGGAGGGGTATGTCCCCTGGGGTCGGGGAGTAACCCCTCTGCCCAGCGCTCCTGGATCCTGGGCCAAGCCCCTGTTGGCCCTTATCTGCAGGAAGAGAAATGAATTTTATCATCTTTTCAAAATGATTCACTATTGAAGTAATAAACCTTTAAAAAAATGAAAAAAAAATAGAAAACCTGAATGAACTAAATAAATAAAATACAATAAATTGTGATAAAATAACTCAAAAAAATTAAAAGCCTCTGGACCAGTGAGGCTTTTTAAAAAATTTTTTGGTTTTTTGTTTGCTTGTTTTTAAAGACAGGGTCTCACTCTGCCATTCGGGCTGGAGGGCACTGGCACCATCATAGCTCACTGTAACCTCAAACTTCTGGCCTTCAGTGATCCTCCTCTGTCTCAGCTTCCCAAAGTGCTGGGGTTACAGGTGTGAGTCACTGCACCTGGCCCTGAGTATCAATACTTTTTAAAAATTCCTCAGCCAGTTCTAATGTGGAGCCAGGGTTAAGAACCCCTGCTCTATATCTATTCTGTTTTTTGGAAGGAACGCTTCCCTAAAGATAAACTTGCAAACTTCATTGGGGATGTCCTGAGCTATTACCCTTAAAAATTTCAAATTATATCATGAAATATCTAAGTTCTGAACCTGATAGGTTTTATGTTAGAAAATATGCTTGACCTACTTCTTTAGGCTAACCAAATTTCACAATTAGTTGCATGGGAATCTCAGTTTTTTCAGTGTTTTGGCTGGGTGTAAAGAAGTGATCTATTTGAGGAATTCAATCCATGCACAATCTGTCAATATAAGTTCACAGTCCATAAAGACTTTCTTTCATGGAGCAATTAAGTTGTTTTTTCAGAAGACAATTATCATATTATTTTGACCAGACCACCCACAAACATATCCAGGAATTGTTCAAATGCAAGTGGAGGTTAGAGATACATCTAGACCCTTCAACTGAACATGATATTTAAGACTGTAAAATAATATATCACAATTCAGGTTACCTGCATAACAACAAAGACCCCATAGGAAGTGAGAGAATGTGCATTCTAGCTTACTATTCTATCAGTGTATTCTGTTTTTACAGAATTAATATTAATACTAATTCTGGAGGACTATTATAGCAGAGAAACTTCTTACTCACAGGCGACAATGACTTAAGGAGGCTCAAAGTACTCCCCATTTTCATCTCAAACTTTGGTGCAATAATCAAAGTTCTGCAATATAAAATGCCAACGCCGTTTCTGACAATAAATTGACTATTATCCCAGTTAAGTTTAAAGAATTTATGAATAGAAACTTATCTTAGCTGTCACCACCCTGTTCAAACCTCCTCAAGAAAAGAATCTGGTTTTAAAAGTGTTATAAAGTCCTGATCATTGGGGGATATTGCCTAATAATACATGTCAGGTCTCATCACTCAGTATGTCATCCATGCAATAACTTAAGTTTATTATCTGCAATTACTAATGGATCAGCATCTTAAGACTTGCTTGAACAGTGTTTATGCTTACTTGAGGAGAAGCTATAGGACAAACAGGAATGTCTTCAGAAGTTACTCAGCCCCTACGTCTATTTATTTTTACTACGAAAGTTGGTTACCATTACAATCTATGATAATGAATCAAAATGTGTGCCAGCAAATATGCTTAAAGTTGGGGAAATTTTCATTCCATAAAAGACTTCAGGATAGTCCCAGTACATGGAATCCCATCCCACAAAAATTCCTGAGCTGCCTACTCTCTCAAGTATAGTTAGTTCAAACATATAACATTGAAGTGACTGGTGCCACTGTCGATACAATATTGTGCGACTTTTAAAAGTCCATATTCTCCCTAGTTCTTCCAACAATGTCTAAGAAACAATATGCACATCAGAGTGCACAAAAATGAGCCAAAATTCTGTGGATGGTAAAAGGAGCAAGAGAGAGAACACAAAAAGTATCTCTTCCGTTCTCATGTATTCTCTTTCTTCATTTCCTTAATTCCTTGGAGTTTCCCTTCTCATGATCTTCTGTTTCCTGACACACAGAGAATTATACTTAAACAGACAGACGTTCTACCCTCCCACGCACATGCACGCGCGCACACGCGCGCACACACACCATAAAACCCAAAGTCACTTTTCTTCCCATGCTTTTTCTATCAGCATTATGACCCAGGAGAGCAGCGGGCCTCCCTCTAGTCTCTGCAGCTTTTTACTCCCAGTGGGTACTTTCTATTGCTTACTACAGGTTCAAAGTTCTTTTGAGACAAAGCAGACTGGCTTCAGGTATTTCGCAGACCAGATAAAATCCCATGATTTATCCTCTAATTTGGAATTCACTCTCCTTCCTTCAAAATCAACATAACAAGGAGAAACCAGGTGGTCAGAAAGAAAATAATAGATACCATTTATTGAGCAATTACTATGTACATGGCTGTGTTAAGTGCTTTAATAACATTATCACATCTTTGGTTAAATTTATTCCCAGGTTTTTTTTTTAGTATCTATTATAAATGGGATTTGTTTTTTGAGGTTTTTTTTCAGATTGATCACTATTAGCATATAGAAACACTACTGATTTTTATATGTTGATTTTTTTTTCTTTTTTAGAGATGAGGTCTTGCTATGCTTCCCAAGCTGGTCTTGAACTCCAGGACCTGAGCAATTCTCTCATCTCAGCCTCCTGTCCCGCGTAGCTGGGACTACAAGTGTGAGCCACTGCACCCAGCTTATATACTAATTTTGTATCCTGCAACTCTACTAAATTTGTCAGATCTAAAAGTTTTTTGATGGAGTCTTTTGATTTTTCTAAACACAATCTAACAATCATATTCCTTGGTATTTAACCAAATGAATTCAAATCTTATATCCACACAAAAACCTGCACATAGATGTTTATAACAGCTTTATTCATAATTGCCAAACCTTGGGAATAAGCAAAATGTCATTCAGAAGGTGAGTGGATAAACTGTTGTACATCTGAACAATGAAATATTATTCAGTACTAAAAAGAATTGTGCTTTTGAGCCAAGAAAACACAGAGGAAACTTAAATGCGTATTACTAAGTGAAAGAAGTCAATCTGAATAGGTTATATGCTGTGTGATTCCAACTATATGACATTCTGGAAAAGGCAGACATAAAATGAACAGTGGTTGCCAGGGGTTAAGGGAGACGGAGGGATGAATAGGCAGAACACAGAGGATTTTAGGAGCAGTGAAAATATTCTGTATGATACTATAGTGGTGGATACATGTCATTATGTATTTGTCCAAACCCATATAATGTACAATACCAAGAGTAAACCCTAAACTATGGACTTTAGATGACAATGATGTGTCAATGTAGGTTCGTCAAATGCACTACAGTCATGCAGGACATCAATAGTAGGGGAGGTTTGTGTGTACAGTGGGACCGTAGGAATATAGGAACTCTATGCTTCCTGCTCAATTCTGCTGTAAATCTAAAACTGCTCTAAAAATAAAGTTTATTAATTTTTTTAAAAAATTTAACTGTTTGAAGTTTATTAATTAAAGAATTTTTTAACTTTGAAGTAAGCAAAACTGTGCCAATTTTCAAAGATGAAGAAATTGAGGTTTAAAGACATTGAATAATTTACCTAAGATCCAACTTTTGGTAAGGAAAGGTAAGGAAAAAGGATCCAACCTTCTGCAGTCAGTTCCAAAATTTGTACTCCTAACTACTGTGGAACAAATATCATAATTATAAAATGTTAAGATTGAAGGTACATTAAACATGACCTAGGCCAGTGGGTGCACATTAGTGCCATGGGTAGCTTTTAAGATTTAGAAGACCAGGTCACATCATGGACCAATTAAATAAAAATCTCTGGGGATATAACCCAGATGTCTATATTTATTGAAGCTTCCTGGTGATTCCAATGCACAGAAATGTTGAGATCCACTGATTCAAAGAGCAATGAAAGGCTTCCACCAACCACAGGGCAAAAGTGAAATGCATTGTGGTTCAACTTCAAAAAATTAATTTTTAAATCATCCAAGTCTAAGATAGATAGGAAGAGGTATAATTATTTTCCTTTGAATTTTTAAGGTTTGGTGTGATATCCTGAAAAGAGCAGGGTTAGTTGTCATACACTCTAGAATCAACTGTGACACTTATTAACCATAATCTTGGAAAATTTAACCTCTCTAGAGCCTCAATTTCCTTATCTGAAAATTAGTGTAATAATAGATGCATGGCTTATTGACTTTGCAGTAGTTCTAAAAATCAAATAAAACAATATATTCTTTCATATTTTCATTTTTTTTACTTGGGTAGTGATCATTGTTGGTTTTTAGTAAGTAATGAACTTAAAGAAAATGCACATTGATGGCACACAGAAGAGGGTCTGAGTCTCACTCTTTCTATTCATTAACTGTTCTCAGGGAAGTTACATAAGCTTTTCTGAAGTTACATAAGCTACGCAGATGAGAGACAAAGCTTTTTGAAAGAATGCTCCCTTCTCCCATCTATGTAGAAAGCCAAATCAATAGCTTCATGATAGCTCTGACTCCTGGGGGAAGGGAGGAAAAGGCAACACACATAACCTAAACATTTGTACTCCCATAATATGCCAAAATAAAAAAAATAGCTTCATGATTTTGGGGGAATAAAATAACACTTTGCACAGCACATGACACCTAAAAGTGACTTTAAAAACATTATTTTACTTTCCCACAGCCATTTAAATTTCTTATTTGTTCCACCATACAAATAAACTAAAGCATACCAGAAAAAAATTAAATGTTACCTAACATTATCACTCACTTTGATTAAGAGTGGGCTGTTCAGGGCTGGACACCATGGCTCACAGCATGGGAGGATCACTTGAGGTCAGGAGTTTGAGACCAGCTTGAGCAAGAGCAAGACTTCATCTCTACAAAAAATGGAAAAATTAGCCAGGTATGGTGGCACATGCCTGTAGTCCCAGCTACTTGGGAAGCTGAGGCAGGAGGATCTCTTGAACCCAAGAGTTTGAGGTTGCAGTGAGCTATGATGACACCACTATACTTAGCCTAGGTGACAGAGCAAGACTCTGTGTCAAAAAAAAGAAAAAGAAAAGAAAAATGGGCTGTCCAAAAGAAATCTTGACCATCCTGAGTAAAAACAACAAAACTAAAGGAATCACATTACCTGACGCATTACTTCAACACAAGACCCAAAACTATGAAACTACTAAAAGAAAACACTGGAGAAATACTTCAGGACATTGGTCTGGGCAAGGAATTCTTGATTAACACCTCCAAAGCACAGGCAACCAAAGTAAAATTGGACAAAGAGAATCATATCAAGCTAAAAAGCTTCTGGAAAGAAAGTAATCAATAAAGGGAAGAGAAAACACACAGAATGGAATAAAGTATTAGCAAACTACACATCTGACAAGGGATTACTGACTAGAATATATAAGGAGCGCCAACAACTCAATAGAAAAAACTGAAATAATCCAATCAAAATATTGGCTGGGTGTGGTGGCTTCTAACACTCTGGGAGCTGGAGGCAAGAGGATAGCTCGAGATCAGGAGTTCAAGACCAGCCCGAGCAAGAACAAGACCCTGTTTCTACAAAAAATAGAAAAATTAGCCAGGCATGGTGGTATGCATCTGTAGTCCCAGCTACTCAGGAGGCTGAGGCCAGAGGATCACTTGAGCCCAGGAGTTTGAGGTTGCTGTGAGCTATGACGACACCACTGCACTCTAGCTTGGGTGACAAAGCAAGACTCTGTCTCAAAAAAACAAAAACAAAAACAAAAAAGAATGTTTGCATGGTCAAAAATATAAGAACAACCCATACACACAAAAGGCAAATGGCAAACCAAGAGAAAATATTTGCAACATATATCGTAGATAAGGAGCTAATAAATGTAATATACAAAGAATGCTTTAAAATTGAGGAGAAAAAGACCAAAAGTCCCAAACAGACAAAAATATAAAAAAATATTTTTAGGACATAAAAATGACCCTTATGCAACAGTACAATACTACCGTTACACAAGGGCTGTTTCAGGCTGCTTTAACAAATTACATAGACTGAGTGGCTTATAAACAACAGATTTATTTCTCACAGTTCTAGAGGCTGGAAGGTTCTAGATCAAAGCACCAGCGGATGTGCCTGCTTTCTGGTTTATGGACAGCTGTCTTCTCACTGTGTCCTCACATGGTGGAAGGGGTGAGGGAGCTCTTTCCAGTTTCTTTTATAAGGGTGCTAATTCTAGTCATGAGGGCTCCACTCTCAAGACCTCATCTCTTCCCAAAGGCCCCATCTCCTAACACCATCACATTGAGAGTTAGGATTTCAACATATGAATGTTGGGGGAGACACAAATATTCAGTCTATAGCAAGTATTTGCAATAAAATAAATGCAAATTAAAACTATAGTGAGATATCATTTCTGATTTATTAGACTGGCAAACATTAAAAAGCTTGACAACGTACTGTTGGTGAAGCTATGAGGAAATAGACATGTTCATGCATTGATGGTAGGAATGCAAAATGAAGGAGAATTCACCTGTAGAGGTAAATTTGGCAATATTTAACAAATCTACATATGCAATCCCACTTCTAGGAATTTATTCTGAAGTTATGCCTCCAATAATAAGAGGTGCACATGTACAAGGTTACTCATTACAGAATTATTTGTAATTGTGAAATATTGGAAACTACATAAATGCCCAAGCACAGAAGATTGGTCGAATAAACTATGGCACATTATCAAAATGGAATACCATGAAGCTTTAAAAAGAATGAGGACAATCTTTATGAACTGATATAAATTCATTCCTAAAAGATAATGTTAAACATTATCTTTTAAACAAAAGATGTTATCATTATTTAAACATTATCATTAAACAAAAGATAATGTTAAACATTATAATGTAAAAAATAATGTTACAAGTAAAATGCAATAGGATAGAGAATGCTCTTGTTAAGGGGAAGAAGGAGGGGGAATAAGATAATATACATGTATCTGTTATATTTACTGTAAGAAGGATAAGACCACAGAAAGGTTAAGACTACAAAACAGAGTAGAAGGGAAGGGTGTGGAAGGGATATAAGAGAGAGTGGTACACATCTGACTGTACCTTTTTCTACAGTTTTGAACCTTGGAAATATGTTACTACTCTACATATTTTTAAAATTACATTAAATCAGCAAAGATCGGAAAGGGAAAAATTAAAAACCTAAAATTGAAAGCAAACCAAAACAGTAAATCAATTATGTTTCAAATGAATGCCATATTCATAGTGAAGGGGAAAAGAAAAAAACTAATCTAAATAACACAAGCAGAATATTTGACTGAAAATATATATCCTCAGTCTTATGCAATGTCATGGAGGAGAAAAACTACAAACAAAACCTACACTTTTTTTGTAGGTTTGTTTATCAGAGTGGTATGGGCAAAGTAATACTGAAACTATTTTGGATAAATTATAGCATTAAAGGAATGTGTTGATATTGTTGGGAGACACAGTTCTCACTATAAAAGAAAGAATACACAAATATGGAATGGTAGAAGGTAAGAAAGAACGCTATGTCAATGGATTGGATTTAGAGGTACTGATGAACTCATGATTTTTAAGATATGTACATGAAATATGCACATATGCATATATATGTATATGTACATGTATATATGCACATGTTTGTATTAATATATGTGTACATACATGCATATATTTATTAGCTTTGCCTGCTGAAGGCCCTAGAAGCAAAGATATCTTAATAGCAATGAACATATCTAGCACCTAGATCTTTATTTTGAATACCATTCCCCACTAAAAGGAACTAGGGTTCCTCAGAGAAATGACCAATTCTGGGGCTGGGGGACACAGGTACAAGATGATCCTGGAACAGCTGATAAGGAAGTGCTCACAAAAATGATGAGGCCAAGTCACAAAGACATGGGATTCAGATTGAAGGGATTCAAGCCAAATCTGGGACAATTTGAACACCAAAATGTATAGGCACTATAGTAAATTATAACCATAGGTAGGAAAAAGGAATCCCTAAGTTCATACTACTAATAAATCCATAAATAAAGAAATGAGGGAGAGAGGAGGGATCTTTTTTATAGAATGTCAAGTACCAGCTTGTAAATGTGGAATACAAGAGTTAGAAAATCATCACTTTAGCCTGGCATGGTGGTGCACGCCTGTAGTTCCAGCTACTCAGGAGGCTGAGGCAGGAGGATCTCTTGAGCCCAGTAATTTGAGGTTGCAGTGAGCTATACTCATGCCACTGCACTCTAGCCGGGGTGACAGAGTTAGACACTCTCTCTCAAAAAAAAAAAAAAAGAAAATCATCATTTTGCAACCATCATAAAGAAAATTGGTTCAAGTAAGAATCATCAATGGAGGCTATATCTAGGGGAACATTTAAAAAGGGAAGAATACTTACATGATCTCAGTGTGTCTCCCCACAGATTGCTTATTAGTTGTAAGAGAAAAAAAAAGTTTCTATTACTATATAGTGGAAACATAGAGGCAGCACTTGACTGGGTGATTAAAATTAACATCACTGATGTGGAACAGAGAAACACTGTGGACCTCCAGGTGATACTATGAGATGGACACAATGTCTCTTATGTAATATTCCAGCCTGGAGGGCATAACCTGAATCTAATCACTAGGAAACATAAGGCAAACCTAACATAAGGAACTTTTGTCATAAAAGACTAAGAAAGGCTATGAAAATGTTCTAGACTAAAAGAGACTTAAAGAGACATGGCAACTAGATGCAACATCCTATCCTATTTTGTCCTGGAAGCCAGGTTGGGGGTGGAGGAGGGGAGCTAAACAGGGCATTGCCTATAGACAAGATTAGCACAGATTAAAGAACTATATCAATACATTTACTGAAGTTTTAACTATATTGTGGTTAAGACACTGTCCCTATTCTTAGGAAATCCAAATTGCATATTGAGGTGCAAAGGATCATGATATATACATCTGACCCTCAAATAATTAGTAAAAAATTTACATGTATCTATACATACATATATACACATACACATACACACAGAGAGAGATAGTATGCACAAGTAACAAAGCAAATAGGGTAATATGTTAACAACAGATGATCCTGGGTAAAGGACATACAGGTGTTCTTTGTACTTATTCTTGCAACTTTTAGTATGTTGTAATTATTTTCAAATAAAAAGTTTTTTCTTAATAAAGAAAGAGTGTGCTATCAACTTGATTGGAAAAGCAGAAAAAAAATAATTTAAGCCAGCTCAAAATAGTATAGTTAATATCAGAATAAGCTAGAAATTCATTTTAATCCAGGACTGAAAAATGTTATGAGCTAATTTTGCTTAAATGACTTCATTATTTAACATTTGTAAGGCCATTCACTAAAGTATTTTAATAAAATAACTTCCAAACTATAGTACTACCAATAGAGCAGATTTAATACATAATGATGACTTAGCAATGTACCATCGATTAGATGAATGTCTTTCTGAGACCCTTGCAAAGAAGACCTGTATAATGATGAGAAAAACATTGGAGTGTCTAATCAGCAGTCTTTATAGATTTGAAATAAATTTTTTAGGACATTACTCTTCAAATTGTATCACTTTTCTTATTTTAAAATCATGTCTTGAGTACCAATAGTAGTATCTTTTCATTTCACATTTCTAATATTTACGAGTAATTTCTTTTTTTTTTTTTCTTTTGAGACAAGGTTGCCCCAGCTAGAGTGCAGTGGGGTCATCATAGCTCACTGAAAGCTCAAGCAATCCTCCTGTGTCAGCCTCCTGAGTAGCTGGGACTACAGGCCCACACCACCACACCCAGCTAATTTTTCTATTTGTGTAGAGATGGGGTCTAGCTCTTGCTCAGGCTAGTCTTGAACTCTTGAGCTCAAGCCATCCTCCTGTCTCAGCCTCCCAGAGTGCTGGGATTACAAGCATGAGCCACCACACCTGGCCTTTTCAGTTAAATATTAATATTGAGATTCTGAGGGAAAAGGATACAGAATTAAATATTTCATGCCCTGTAAAAATGTAGTATACTTTAGTTCACATGGAGATACAGAGCCTAACATCATAATATTTTCATTTCACTATTTGCTTTCTAGGGGCTAACATAAACAGAATAAAACCTATTGCTTCCTCAATATTCAGACTGCTTACACTTGCAGGCCAGCTGCCTCAGTCCATTTTGTATTACTACAACCAAATACCACAAACTGGCTAATTTAAAAAGAAAAGAAATATATTTCTCACAGTTGTGTGAGCAGGGTGGTCTAAGAGCATGGAGCCAGCGTCTTGTGAGGACTTTTGTGCCTGGTCATCCCACGGCAGAAGGGAGAGTGCAAAGAGCTCGAGAGCAAGGGTGGGCAGAACTCGCTTTGCTAACAAGCCCACTCTCGCGATAACTAACCCAGCTGGTGCTAACACATTAATCTATTCCTGAGGGCGGAGCCTCGTGACTGAATCACCTCTTATGAGGCTCCGCTTCCCAACACTGTTGCATTGGGCATTGTGTTCCCAAGGCATGAACTTTGGGGGACACATTCAAACCATACACCAACTATGCCTGTTTTCAATGAGCTGAGGTTGTTTTGACCAGATTAATTCCAAGGTTTGGTTTGTATAATACAACTTCAGGTCTTGTTTTTCTATTTTTGTTTTGTTTAAAAAGGAACAAATTTGTTACAGACCTGAGAAATTGCTACTTTAAAAGTTTCCTATTAACATACCATAACAAGAAAGTACAATTATTCATGAATTATCTGCTACTTATACTTTAAACAAATGAGCTAATTGTTTGCTTGTTTACCTAATAGGCTGAGTCTAAATAGCCATTAGTGGCTACTGCTACTAGTAAATGAAATAGTATTTGTTTAAAAAAGAAAAAGGTTAATTCCACTCTGCATTTCATGTGTAGTGGTTTTATGTAAAAACACCTCTGATTAAGGCATGATTTCAAAAAGTTAACATTTAATTTCTTGTAGTTGCCTGTATAAACAAAAGAAAAATTTGTAATTCATACATTTTCTGCCGTAGACATCAGGTCATGTCCTTGCAGTTGCAATTTACTTGGCTCTATTAGCATATAACGATTTCAACATTGGCAGAGAGAATTGAAAGTATGGAGGGAAGAAAGCAAATGCAAGGAGGGAGAAATAAAGAGGAATAAAGAAGAGGAAACAACAGAGGAAGGAGAAATAGAATGTCATGGGAAAGAAAACAGAATAGATGGTAAGAAAGGGGAAATGAGAATGAGACAGAGAAGGAAAATTGGGAGATTAAAATTCTCTTTCACCTGGAGAGTTGTTGAAAAGACCCTCAGCTGGAACCACTTTATTCCCACTCTGGTAAAAGGAGGTACTAAATTCTTAATCAGAGAGGATAATTTCTTATATTTCACATTGCTTCTGTTTGTTTGATGTCAATTTATTTTATGTAAATTAAGATAAAACTTGGCTTGCAGAAAAGTATTTAACTTGTACAAGGTTTAAGCACTTGTTTTAGAGATGGATGTTAACTGTAATAAATGGCTAGGCTGAGCAGAAGCTGTGCAACACGCCTGGAATTTGTAAAAATTGCCAACTATTAATAAAGCGGTTTTCTTCCAGTTGTCACTGTGTGCCATTCTTTGAAGCATTCCCTAAGGAATATTTTTAAACAAGCTTAGATAGAACTTGTCATGGTATCATATAACTCCTATTGAACTGTTCTGAGCTTTGAATCAGCCGTGTATCATTTGTGTGAAAAAGAAAAACAATCTGTCATAAAAGTGCATGAAAGTTGACAAGACTTTCTCTAATAGGTATATCCGGGAAATACATATTTATGAATGTTTTTAAACACTGTCTTGGTAAACACATACTACATGCTCAGATTGTTTAAAATATGAACCACTGACCTTAACAATCACTACAACTTACTTTGCAGATAAACCTTTGGTTTTCTGACTGTCAAGCAGCCTATAATGTTCTGCATTAAAGAGAGAACCCATGTTTATATGTCCTTTCAGTATTTTAATTTATGATTAAATATAGACATAATTCAAAATAACTATCTCAACTTTGTCTTAATGTTTACATAATTTCCTTTCAGTGTTTTAATTTATGATTAGGTATAGACATTATTCAAAATAACTGTCTCAACTTGTGCTAATGTTTATATAATTGTCCAAACCATATCAATTATTCTCTAATACTCTATCATTATACAATGAAATCAGTGGAGTTATTTAAAGGCAACAATGGAGGCCAGGCACGGTGGTTCATGCCTGTAATCTTAGCACTCTGGGAGGCCCAGGCAGGAGGATTGAGACCAGTCTGAGCAAGAGTGAGACCCTAATTCTAACAAAAATAGAAAAATTAGCCAGACATAGTGGCACATGCCTGTAGTCCGAGCTACTCAGGAGGCTGAGGTAGGAGGATCACTTGAGCCCAGGAGTTTGAGGTTGCTGTAAGCTATGACGATGCCACTGCTCTCTACACAGGGTGACAGAGCAAGACTCTGTCTCAAAAAACAAAAACACAATGAAGCAAAAAGAAACTCAACAGATCATTTTCCTTCTCATCTAAAAATTATTTTTCTCTTTCAAGTCTTACAATTAATTCATTTAATTTTTTAAGTAGAAATTTATCCTGGTGCTAAAGGTACTGTCTTAAGGGTTGAATTGCAATCCTGCCACAGAGTGATATATGACTATTTTTAGAACACATAAAATTTTAAATGGGAGTAAGTGATGACTATATTTGGTTTTACAGAAGCTCCTAGGATAAATGGTATCCTCACTTTTAATTTATGATGGAATTGATTTCAGCATTCCCAGTATGAGCACACACAGACTTCTACTAAAATTCCCCATGATGTTGTATCCGAAACAAGAGACAATACAATTCCAAGACTGGTTTTCATATAATAGTCAATCATAAATGTTACCACTGCCCTTGCATTATTTATTTGTATTGCATTCATAATTACATCCCTGGTATTCCTTCTTTGACACCCAAATCATCTGAGGCAAAATGATACAAAGGTAACTTCTCCATTAATTAATTGAAGGTTCATTGTGATTCATGAGCTTCTAATTCCTGTACTTAAAACACCAAGATAACCATTTCCTGCTCTCTCTGCTTGTGACATTTATCTCAAATGAGATTTAAATACCAAGATTAGTTTAAGAATTAAGACCAGAGCCAAATGCATTAGAACACAGAAGCATAGATAAGAAACTATAGAATATTACAGCTGATAAAGATATTAAAGATAATGTACCCAACATTTCAAAGGAAACTGAAATCTAAGAATGTGAAAAGTTGTTCCAAATCTTGCATAGTTGGAGACATGAAGCTGATGTGAGAATAAGTAAAAAGGAGGCTAAGTACATTTGGTAAGTACATAAGAAAGGGTAAGAAAGTCTTGGCAAAGGAGGTATCTTGACAGTATTATACAGTTTTCCCATGGGGGCAGAATGGTTCATAGAACACACTCTGAAAAAACTCTCTAACATGGTTGTGAGCTGTGAAGCTCATCCGCTGAGCTTGCTCTTCCACCACAAGCAATAGCCAAGAGGCTTCCCACCACCACTTTGAATCATAAAGATCTGTCCCTAGATGTACTCCACAAGCAGCATCTACATTGTACTACTAGAATCCTAAATTTTTTTAATCCACAGAAAATACTAGCCTTTAATCAAATACATGGAGAAAATATTTTAGATAATGAGATATATTCCCTGGTGTTTCTAAAATATGAGTAAGGAAGCTGAACTGGAAGGAAGGAAGGATGTGTCAGGGACAGCATAACCTCAATGACTAAGGGTAAGGAGGGAAAACCTTCTTGCCCTCAAAGTGAAAATCCCCTTCTATTTTGAGGAACGTTCCCTTATTTTAAAGAATCTCTCAAGTGAGTCATTAGGGTTAGATCATATTCTTCTGGGACATTTACTTTCCAGTGCTTTTAATGCATTGATAAGAAAGGAAAAAATATACATAATCTGACAACAAGGAAGGAGAACCTCTCTTTCCAAATGCCCTGTGAGTTCTGCTGTTCTGTTCTCACCAGTCTATAGAGCACAGTCAAATATGGCAGGCAATAAAGATCTCAACTTCTCAACTTTGTGAAGATAAAAAGACTCAAACCTAAGTTCTCTCATCCCAGAGTTTCATCCAGCAGCTTTTATATAGCTATTGGCCTCACAAAGCCTCTACTTTGCCTTAACATTGTGTCTCAGGGGTACAGAAGTGGACAAAATGGTGCTTTGAAGACTTTTTCAGCTTTCAGCATAAAATCATAAATGTATACTTTAAGTTGAGCTGGATAGAGACATATATGAATAGCTGCTATTTTATTGTTCACCCATTTAAAATGCAAATGATGGTACCAAAAATTACCAAAATCCACACTCTAGATGTTCTTATTTTTTATAATGGCTTTTTTTTTTTTGGTTATACTTATCCTCTCCTACGTATCTCTGAATTTATTCTACCACATAGCCCCCTTATGAAGACTCCCACATATTTCTTAAATAATTTTGTTTTATATATTTAAAGAGTTGGAAGCAAAAAATAAACTTATATTTCCCAAGTAGTGAGAAAAACAGATCTTCATTTCCATTTCCCAAAAGTCAATTATTTAGAAATAAAAAACATAAAGTAGCAGATGACCTATTTATGAAGCTACATTGATTGCTCTGTGAAAACAAAAGTGGCTCTGTTTTCCTCAGAAGCATGTGAAGAGAGGTCTAGGGTAGGACCCCAAAGAGAGGAACTAAAGTGCTTTGATTGTTAGCCAACTCCCCATATGAGATTGTTTAATTCAGTCTTGAGCCTAGAGGAAAAACACAAATACACGTACACACACACGAACCTAGTCTCTTTCTGCATGAAAGGAAAGCCCTATTGCTGGCCATAAATCATAGGATGAGGTTCCAAGCAGAGCAAGAGATAAACTCATTCCTCGTTCATTCACTTATTTAACAACTATCTATTAGCAATTTCTATGTACAAATAACCATGCTAAAATGAAAAAGACATGGTCCCTACCTTCAGAAGCCTAAAACCCAGTGGAAGAGGGAATACACTATTAACCAGTCTATTTTTTTTTTTTTTTTGAGACAGAGTCTCACTCTTGCTTGGGTGAGAGTGCCGTGGCGTCAGCCTAGCTCACAGCAACCTCAAACTCCTGGGCTAAAGCAATCCTTCTGCCTCAGCCTCCCAAGTAGCTGGGACTACAGGCATGTGCCACCATGCCCGGCTCATTTTTTCTATATATTTTTAGTTGGCCAATTAATTTCTTTCTATTTATAGTAGAGACGGGGTCTCGCTCTTTCTCACGCTGGTTTTGAACTCCTGACCTTGAGCGATGCTCCTGCCTCGGCCTCCCAGAGTGTATTAACCAGTCTATTAATTGGGATTCTTTGCATTACAAGTGACAGAAGCCACACAAGAACTTCTGTATTGGTAATTTATTGGCTTATGTAACTGAATATTCTAGGTATAGATTTCAGGCATGACTGGATCAAGCAAAGTCAACAGGCAATCTGTCTCACTCCACGGTGGGGCTTTCCTTATCTCTGGACTGATTTCACACTCATACAGGTTCTCTCCTTATGGTTATAACAAGGCCACAAATAGTTCCAGACTTACATGTCAGCAGCTTAGATTCTTTACCCATTAGTTTTAGCAAAAGTCTCAGAACTGATGCTAATTTGGCCTGACTGTAGTCACATTCTCGCCCCTGAACCATTCTCAGCGACTAGAGATAGAATTCATTACGTAGCCAGGCTAGCAGACTGAGAGTGTGGGAAGGATGGTTCCACTAAGAAAAGGGGATGTCATTCAAGACAGGGAATGGATGCATGTAAAAACAGAGATGTCCACTGAAATAACATTATGAGGCTAAGTGTGAAAAGGGCTGAAACAAAGGTAACAGAGAGTGCTGAAGGAGTATAGAAATAGAGCATTTCGTTGTGATTGGAGGAGAGCGATTTAGGAGGCGGGCAAGTAGTTGTCAACTTCACAAAAAAAATAGCATTTTTACAGCAGTCACTTTGGAAAAAGATCGGGCAGTTTCCCAAATAATTAAACATAGTGTTATCTTAGAACCCAGAAATTCCACTCCTAGGTACATACCTAAGGAAAATAAAAACAAATGTCCGTACAAACACTGTACACGAATATTCACAGCAATGTTATTCATAATACCCAAATTGTGGAAATAGTCCAAACAACCCATCAACTGACAAATTTGGATAAATATGTTATATCCATGCAATGAAATATTATTTGGCCATAAAAAGGAATAAAGTACTGATATATACTACAACACAAAGGTCCTTGAAAACATATGTGAAATAAGCCAGACACAAATGAGCACTTGTCTTATGATTCCATCTATATGAAATAACCAGAAGAGGGAAATAGAGACAGAAAGTAGATTTTTGGTTGCTTAGGGATTGGGGAAAAGGGAGAAAGGGAACTAAAGGGTATGGGTGATGTTTTGAGATGATGAAAATATTCTAAAACTGAGAATGGTAATAGATGCACATATCTGTGAACATCCTAAAAAAATCACTGAATTATACACTTTACATGGGTGAATTGTATGGTACACAAATTGTATTTTCATAATGCTATTTTTATAAAACAATTTTGAAAAGGTAGGTTGGATTTCAATAAGTGTCTCAGGTTAGTGCCTATGAGGGGAATTGGTATGACTATAAAATATAGTGAGTTACCTCATTTGTTTTACAAGTAGGGTAGAATCATGTGAGTCTCTAGTGGACACTTAGTGTGCTGCCCTGACCTCTCCTTCAGAACTAAAGGATCTATTTCAGCTGCTGGGAACATAACTGCTGACAGCTCTCTGCAGTCAGTTCTCTCTGGGCATGGCTCTCAGCAGCACAGGGCTACTCACCCAAGACCATCCTCCTCCCCAGTGGGCACCTGCATCCAATGACTGGTTAGTGTGAGTGTGTAAAGACTCAGCCCTCTCACAGTGACTCAGGACAGCTTTGAAAGGTCAACTATGGTCAGTGCTCACCATCGGGTTGCCCAAGGCCTTTGTTAGTTTTGTTTGTTTGTTTGTTTGTTTGTTTGTTTTTTGAGACAAGGTCTCACTCTGCCACCCAGGCTGGAGTGCAGTTGCCCAATCATAGTTCACTACAGCCTCATACTCATGGGCTCAGGTGATCCTCCTTCCTCAGCCTCCCAAGTAGCTGGGAATACAGGTATGTACCACCATACTCAACTAATTTTTTTATTTTTTGTAGAGAAGGTGTCTCACTATGTTGCCCAGGCTGGTCCTGCCTCGGCCTCCCAAAGTGCTGAGATTATAGACATGAGCCCACCCTGCCTTGCCATGAAT
This sequence comes from Cheirogaleus medius, assembly GCA_008086735.1. Taxonomy (NCBI): domain Eukaryota; kingdom Metazoa; phylum Chordata; class Mammalia; order Primates; family Cheirogaleidae; genus Cheirogaleus; species Cheirogaleus medius. The sequence goes on along the minus strand of VBSM01000813.1, from coordinate 11,751,120 downwards.
GCATCATAGCTTAAAATCTCACTCTACCCACTGTTTCCTCCTCTTCCCTTCCCCCCCCCCAGAGTCTGCTTTCCCCAGAACCCAATCTGCAACTGGTACATAGAAGGGATATAACTTTTTTAAAAAAGACTAGAAAAGTAGATTTGGTCTAAACTCTGGAGGACATTGAATGCCATGCTAAGGAATTTGAGCTTCAATAGAATATAGGAAAGTAGTCATTATAATTGTGTTGAGAGAAAACAACTCAGGCAACCAAGTTAAAAAATTATCTAGAGTGAGACATGATAAAGGACAGAGATACAAGTTAAAGATCAATCCAGGAGTGAAGGCAAATGGAAAAGTCTATAAAGACCACACACAGGATTATGGCAATGAAAATGAAAAGGAGGAAAGAAACTGGGAGACAGGAGCAAGATGCAGCCTAGAAGCAGCCTGCACTCACCACTCTCACAGAGAGGATTGAAAAAGGTGAAAGGATATTCATCTCCAGATGGATCATCTAAGAGAGAGCATTGGGAATCAAAGGCAAGCCACAGGAGGCTTCCAAAGGAAAGAACAGCTCTGCAGGATCACAGGTATGCAGGGAAGGCACTCGCACTCGCACTTCGGGAAGGGGCAAGGAGAGAATCTCAGGGCTCCACACTTTCCCTGTGGACATTGCTATACAAGCTGCAGGAGGGTCCCTCCACCACAGCAGGCCACCATACTGAATTAGGGAGCTGACTAGAGACTGTGCAGAAGCAGGTACAGTGGGGACCCATGGGGCTTGTGAACCCTGGGAGCTGAGGCTGGCACCATTTTGAGACTGGAAACCCAGAACACCGCATCTACCCAGGAGTCAGATCCATTGCTACTGCCTCCAAATCACCCCTGCCAGACCAGAGAGGGAGCAGGGAGACTGGGCATGCTCACATATGCCATAGGCAACAGTCACTTGCCCATGCCATGGGCAACACCACAACTAGGGGACCTGGGCAGAGCAAACATTCAGGCTGCCATGGGCTGACAAACAGAGCTGTCCTCAGACCTGAGCAGGGCAGTGCTCAAACCCCTGTGGGGGACACCGGCAACAGCTTATAGAACTAGGCAGGCCGAACACTCACTTTGCAGCATGCAGACTGCCTGTGACAACCATAGGGGAATAGCGAGATGTGAGACATGGGAGAACAGCAGTATTAAACACTCACAGTGCATTTGCCCCTCTCTTGTTGGGTCAACCTTCCAGAGTAGGATTCAAGTTCTCCATCCAAATACCTCTCCCTCTCTTCACAGAGTAGGAGAGTTCCCAGCAGAGGAGAACAGGTGCACTGCATCTATCTGTCTTGAGTTGAGAAAAGAGAGTTCAGGTGAGAAGGAACAGCCATAAGAACTCTGGCAACATGAAAAAACAAGCTGGTTTGACACCCCAAAAGGATTATAATAGTTTGATAGCAATGGACTCCAACCAAAAGGAAACTGTCAAAATGTCAGACATAAAATTCAGAATATGGATGGCAAATAAAATGAGTAGGATGAATAAGAAAGTTGAAAACCAACACAAAGCAACCAAAAATAATTAGGGACATGATGGAAAATTCACTAATGAGACAAACAACATATGAAAAGATATAACAAAACTTAAAGAAATGAGTCATTAGGGTATTTCAAAATACAGCAGAAAGTTTTAAGAACAGACTAGACCAAGCAGAAGAAAGAATTTCACAGCCTTAAAGACAAGGCTTTTCGAATTAACCTAATCAGTCAAAAATGTACAAAAAAGAATAAATAATCACTGTGAGAAATATGGGACTGTGCAAAACAAGTTAATGTAAGAATCATAGGTATCCCTGAGGAAGAAAAAGAAAAAGTGAAAAGCATAGAAAAGCTATGTAAGGGAATAATTGAGGAAAATTTCTCTGGTATCATTAGAAATTTAGATATCCAGATTTAAGATGGTCATTGAATACCTGGAAGATTCAAAGCAAATAGGATATCACCAAGGCATATAGTCACCAGTCTGGCCAAAGTCAAGGTGAAGAAGAAAATCCTACAAACTGTGAGACAAAAGCAACAAGTTACTTACAAAGGAAAGCCCATCAGACTATTAGCTGACTTCTCAGCAGAGACCTTACAAGCTAGAATGGATTGGAGTCCCATTTTTAGTCTTCTTAAATAGAATAACTGCCAGCCTAGAATTTTCTGTCATGCAAAGTTAAGTTTCATAAATGAAGGAGAAATAGTCTTTCCCAGACAAGCACACCCTAAGGGAATTTGTCACCATTAGACCTGCCCTACAGGAAATGCTTAAAAGTGCTCTATACATGGAACAGAACAATCAGTACCTACCAGTATAAAAATACCCAAGTTAAAGCTCACAGCTTGTATAAAATAGTAACACAGGAAGAAAACAAAGCAACTAGATATCACTGAACATGATGAACAGAACAGTATCTCACATATCAATACTAACATTGAACATAAACGGTCTTAATGCTCCATTTAAAGGGCATAGATTGGCTAAATGGATGAAAAAACACCACCGAAATATATACTGTCTCCAATAAACCCATCTAACTCACAAAGATTCTCACAGACTCAAGTTAAAGGGATGGAAAAAATATTCCATGCAAATAGAAACCAAAAGTGAGCAGGAGTAGTTATTCTCATAACAGATAAAATAAACTTTAAATCAACAATGGTAAAAAAAAAAAAAAAAGGACAAAGAGAGTCATAATATAAAGACCCTGACTCTAACAAAAATATAAAAATTAGCCAGTTGCAGTGGTATATGCTTGTAGTCCCAGCTACTTGGGAGGCTGAAGCAGGAGGATTGCTTGAACCCAAGAGTTTGAGGTTGCAGTGAGCTATGATGATGCCACTACATTTCTACCCAGGGCGACAGAGTGAGAATCTGTCTCCAAAAAAAAGAAAAGGAACCTAGGAGGAAAGAGGAAAGTTGGAATTCTTTTACAGTCAGTTTTGTTTTTTGAAGAGGATGGGAACAGGGAAGAGTGAGTTGTTGTGTCCATGTTGAGTTTGAGTATCTTCTAGAACAGCTTTATTTAATGTGAAAGTGTAAGTCTAGACTCACTGAGAGGTTAGGGCTAAAGGATAGATAGAATGAATTTGCAGTAACCCATACAACTTGATTAATGTAACTTTTTCTGATAATAGCCACCTATGCAGGCTATCATGAACAGAGAAAGATAGACACACTTGGGGTCAGGTGGAAGCTTATAAATAGGAAGACACTAAAGCTGTAGTCCTCGAATTCTTAGGTACTAAATAATTCACAGGCATTATTTAATTTAATGAGCTCAACAACCCTAGGAAGTAGGTATTATCCTCCAATTTTTCAGATAAGCAAATTGCAAATCGGCAAGGTAAAGAACTTACCTGAAGCCACACGACTATTAAGGTAGAAACATTGGTACTCTGATCCAGGTCTGTCCAGCTCCAAAGCCCATAATTTTTCCACTGCATCATGGTCTCAACTTCTTTCTGCTAGTAAAGTCAAAAGGGTAATAGGCGGCTTGTTGGATAAGAAAGACCTACAGTTTACAATGAGGTTTTAAGCACCATCTAGGTGGCAATAACTTCCAAATTTAGCTTTCCAGGCCAGACCTATCTCCTGAAACCCAGTGCTCAGCTGCCTACTCAGCATCTTGAACTTCCTCCTCAGCTTGTCCTAAATCGAACTGTTAGTATTTTCTCTCAAAGGTGCTTTACCCTCAGCCTTCCTCCTTCTCAGCTGACAGCAACTCTATCCTTGCAAATGCTCAAGTCAAATATCTTATTCTAGGCCAGGTGCAGTGGCTTACAGCTGTAATCCTAGCACTTTGGGAGGTCAAGGTGGGAGGATTGCTTGAGGTCAGGAGTTTTGAGACCAGCCTTAGCAAGACCAAGACCCCATCTCCAATTTAAAAAATTAGCCAGGTGTGGCAGTGCATCCCTATAGTCCCAGCTAGTTGGGAGGCTGAGGCAGGAAGACCGCGTGAGCCCAGGTATTTGAGGTTGCAGTGAGCTGTGATGACGCCAATGCACTCTACCTGGGTGACAGAGCGAGACTCTGTCTCAAAAAAAAAAAAATCTTATTCTGTTCCTTCTCCCACTTTCTACATCAAATCTGTCTGTAAGTCCTGATGACTTGGTCTTCAAAACAGACCAGATTTCCAGCCACTTCCAACCCACTCCACTACCACCACCGTGATCCAAGCCATCAGGGTCTCCTGGCATTGATTCCTGCAATACCCATATACTCTCTGCTTCCACTCTTGCTCCTCTGGAGTTTGTTTCTGACTCTGCAGCCAGAGTGATCCTTGTAAAATCTGAGTCAGATCTTGTCCCCTTCTGCTTGAAACCCTGCAGTGATTCCTCATTTTACCTAGAGAAAAATCAAAGTCCTGCATGACACTGACCCCATTACCTGTCCCCCACTACTCGCCTCCTCACCTCACCTTCTGCTACTCTCCCCTTTCCTCTCTTCACTCCAGGTATACTGACCTCTTTGCTGTCCAGAAACACTGCCAGGTGCACTATTTATTGGGGACTTCATACTGATTGTTGCCTTTGCCTGAGACTCTTCCCCCCAGTTTCTAATGGTAAGTCCCTTCCTTCCTTCTAGTCTCTGCACAAATTTCACTTTCTCAATGCAGCCTATTTAAAATTGCAGCCACTCTTACTCCCAGGAATCCTCATCCCTCTTCTCTATTTTTTCTGTTCTATCTTTTTTTCATTTTTCTTCATAACCCTTCTAAAACACTGTATAATTTTCCTGTTTGTGATGTTTATTTATTGTCTATCCAGCACACACACACTGGAATATAATCTCTGTGAGAACAGGGATCTTTGAATTTTGCTCAGTGATGCATCTGAAGTGCCTGAAACTTTGCTCGCCACATAGAAGGTGCTCAATAAATACTCATGAAATGAATGAGGACAGAACTGATTTCCATGGAAAGAAGAGAGTAAAAGAGACGCAGAGTTAGAATAATCACATCGGAGAGAACTATTTCAGAATCAGACCTCTTAGAAATGGTGTGGGCCCTGGTGACACGGCAGTCCACAGCATGACTGTGAGTGTGGCCTGCAGAAGGGGAGCTGGGAAGAGGGTTGGACTGGAAGGAAGGACGAACAGAGAGAAAACCCGAGACATAAGGTAGAAGAGCTTTTCTTACCTCTGTCTTCAGAAAAGACAGAGGTAAACTGAGAAATTATTTTCCATTTTTAAAGTGCTCAAAGTTTCATAGTAACCTTAAAAAGAAGTGTCATTTCTCAAATAAATGTTAGTTTCCTTACCTTACATATCTGTCTATAAAGAAGAATAAACAGGACCAGCTTCTGTCTTAAGAACCCCTGTCATTTTCCATCATTCGGGATTCTGCACTGTTCCTACTTGAGCAAGGAGGGCATAAGAGAAAGTACTTCCTAGACTGACACAGAAGCAGTACTTCTATCCACCCCAAGAAGAGTTCTAGGGTCTAGACTGTTAGTACTCTTTGGGTTAACAGTAACAGAAAACCCAATTAAGACTGCCTTACACAGGCCGGGCGCGGTGGCTCACGCCTGTAATCCTAGCACTCTGGGAGGCTGAGGCGGGCGGATTGCTCAAGGTCAGGAGTTCGAAACCAGCCTGATCAAGAGTGAGACCCCCGTCTCTACTAAAAATAGAAATCAATTAATTGGCCAACTAAAAATATACAGAAAAAATTAGCCGGGCATGGTGGCTCATGCCTGTAGTCCCAGCTACTCGGGAGGCTGAGGCAGAAGGATTGCTTGAGCCCAGGAGTTTGAGGTTGCTGTGAGCTAAGCTGACGCCACAGCACTCACTCTAGCCTGGGCAACAGAGTGAGACTCTGTCTCAAAAAAAAAAAAGACTACCTTACACAAGCAGGGTAGAGGGTGAAGAGGAGAAAATGTGTTGGCTTTTGGAATGTGAAAGTCCAGGGTTATGTTAGTTTCAGGTCTAGCTTGATCTAGGCACAGACACAGTATCAACAGGAATCAGATTTTCTCCATAAGTGGGCTTTCCTTTCCTCTGATTTGGCATTATTTCCAGGCAGGCTTTCCTTAGACATGGCCTCCAGCATCTCTAGGCTTGCATTTTCTCACAGTAGCCACCCCACTGGAAAGAGCCTTTTTGACAATCAATCCAAGATAAGTTCCATGTCTGTCTCTCCTTGGTCTGACTTGTGTTCTCTCCCAAAACAAATCACCATGGCCAGGGGATGCACTCCTCTTGTTGCCTAGTCCTGGGTCTTACACATGCCCACTCTTGGGGCCAAAAGATGGGTCAAACCCCACATGGACAGACTATGGAGAAGGATGAATTCCCTCAAAGAAAAACTGGGCTTTTTATCTGGAAAGGGGAAACGAATGCCTAGCTGGCTGCAAAAGTACATTGGTGTTTCTTCAAAGTTTTATAGGAGAGAATCTTACTGCTTATATAACAATGATCTGAAGAATATGCAAGAAGCAAGGGCCAGAATTATTTCTCTTAATTTAGAAAGTCCATACTTTTGCAAGAGTAAGTTATTTTCAGTGACTGCCATGGTTGAGGACAAGTTTGGTTTTTTAAAATAATCCTAGACACTGCTGAGTCCTGTGTCATCTTCCCCCTTAGCAGATGTTTAATATTTCCCAGATTCAGTACTAGACATTAAACATGGACAGAGGTAAAATGTGCCATCAGAGCTTTTTTCTAACTCCCCTAACCCTCTATTTGGGGTCCCCATCAAATGGCATCACCTTGAACATTCTGTTTCCTGGTCTTCTACCCATCCCGGCCTGGGTTCCCATGGCTGCCCATCCTCCTGTTCAGTCCTACCCTCCAGAAACCTCAACCTTTCCTGTTGGCAGCTGTGGTCGTGAAAAGTCTGTGAAAATTCTGTGGAAGTACTGGGACCTTCAGACCCTGCCCCTGCCCTCCACAGGTCTGGAATCCAACAAGTAAACCCACAAGCACCAGCTCAGATTAACCCATCATGATCTTCTGGGGCAAGGATTCACAGTGCTAGAAGTAAATGTAGTAATCACCTATTTTTGTCCTGTCTTTTCTTAAATAGGACAAAAAAACACTTTCAGACAAATGATGGGAGTACAGATGGCCCTCCCCATTGCTGTCGAGAAAGCCCACTTGGTGGTGATTCAGAACAGCAGCAAGAATAATAGAAGAAGGGAAAGCAGGGCAGGAATTCTCTCTCCCAACCTTGTTTTTTGCCCTTTGTTATCATAAAGACTTATTTTATTCTTTCATTTGTTCATTTATTCCTTCAACAAATATTTTAGTGCCTATCATGTGCCAGGCAACAAGGCAGGTCTGAAATGAAAAAGATCCTGTCCTTGCTCACACTCAGTCTAATGGGGGGACAGACTCTTAGGGACTGGGATGTGCACGGTACACACAGTAATAGAACTGGCAGTGACGGAGGAGACTAAGGAGCACAGAAGAGGGGCTCCTAACAGCTCAGGGGCAGTGGGAGTGCAGGCAGGGGTGGATCTCATGGAAAACTGCCTGGATGAGATGAGAGTAAGCTGAGCCTTAATGAATGAGTTCAGAGAGTAGAGTGGAGCAAGAGGGAAAAACAGCATGGTGGGTGGAAAACATTTCCAACAGAAGAAGGACAGCAAAATTCAAGGCAGCCAAGATGTAGCTTGGCATGCACAAGCGGTGACAAGAGAACTCAATAGGAACCAGATCGTGTAGAAGTTTTTAGAACAAGTTAAAAAACTTGGCAACACCAAGTGAAGAACTATCAACACACTTTATGCAGGATAGTAATATGATCCAATTTTCATTTTTGATAGCTCCTTCTGGCAGTTGTATAGAGGGTAGGTTTTAAGAGGACAAGATAAGTCAGGGAGGAAAGGAGATGAAAGACTAACCCAATAAAATGGTGGCAAGAAAAGACAGGAGGAAATATATCTGAGAAATATTTAGGAAGTAAAATCAGAATGACTTGGGATTGATTGGATGTGGGGAATAAAAAAAAGGTGAAACAATGACGGGGGTCTGCTTACCAGCTGGTAACTGCAAAAAGCAGGAGGCTGCTTGGAATTATTTGCCATGTAAGGCAAGGAGAGAGAAGCAGTTGGAACAATCTGCACTTTCTGGGTACTAAGGATGCAAGAGCTTCCCATGGACCACATGGATGCAATGGAAGGTAAGAACGTTTAAGCCATCTTGATGGGACCTACCTAAGAAAGCAGCCGATGGAGAGAGCAAGCCTGAGGCCTTAGAGACTATAGGATAGACTGCCAAAGGCAAGGGCTGCGGAGGCTGGACCCAGAGGTCACTTATAATGTGCCATCCACATTACTCTAGGAAACCTCACAGGAAGAATTCCAAAGAACACACAAACATCTCATGAAAGAAGCAGATGTTGTTAACCAAGATGTACAATAGCGGCACCAGTGACCACAAAAACAAAACAAAACAAAAAAACCTTGCTTTTCTTCATCTAACTGAAAAAGTTTCAGAAAAAGGGAAAGGCTCTTTGGACACGTAGGTCCCCTGGATATGGCATCGATGTTTTGATGTTAGATTGAGCTGAATCTTTTAACACCTGAAAATGAATTATAATTACCTAAATAAGAACTTTTACACAGCTGAAAGTGACTAGAATAGAACGTACCCAAGATCTTGTTAAAGAATGAAAGGAAAGGGGTGTGTCATGGTTGAAAAGAATGTTTAGAGAGAAATAAAGCCAATTCCTTACTGTCTTCTTTCCCCTGAGTTTGTTCCAAGTTCATCCTATTCTTCTTGTTGCCCTCAGCTTCCTTCTTCCATACTGATACTCCCTTTTGATCCCAGCACTGCACTTTGCTAATTCCCTAAGGTTATCTCACATAATTCTGTTTACCCTTAAAACCACCATCTTTCTGATCTTTTCTAAGTGAACTTTATGCCAGAATTCTTGGTAATATTTTATATACTCCAGTTTGCCTTCGAAGTCTCCCAACTCTCCTATTCCCCTATACTTGAGGATATTTTTATAATTTTCATAGGGAAATGTATTTTGTATTTCCCATAGGGAAATGTATCTTTTATTCTGGGTCCAGACGTACGCCTATTTGTCTTTCTGCGAGTATACAGTATTTTGGATTGTATCATACGCAAGATTTTTTTGGCTTTGTACATACAGCTCTTTCATACCTTTTTTGTACACACATGTAAAAAAGAAATTTGGAATAATAAAAATAATTAATAGAAGAATAAAAAGTAAAAATAACATCTTTAGAGGTAGCATAAATTATTGGGTTGTTTTTAGAAATTAAAAAGAGGTAAGATGAGCAAAGATAATGTGTAATTTTGGCAGATTTCATCACATTTTCACATGCAAAATGTTGTATGAATTCTAATCTATTTTTTCCTTAACCCCATTTAGGTAACAAATGCTATTTCCATTTTGGTGCTAACAGTGAAATGGATATGAAATGACACTGTATGGGGATGTGTGTATGTGTGTATTCTATTTAGCTGTAGAAAAATCTACCAATTTAACCCATCATTGTTGCAACCCTAACCTGTGCTCACCAACACCCCCTCCTAATACTGAAATAATCGTCACCAACTTTATTCAAGTAAGAAGTTTAATGCAACACTCAATCCACTCAGGCTGGTAGAATTTCCTAGCCAGGTGGAGCATGGTGGCTCACACCTATAATCCCAGCACTTTGGGAGGCTGAGATGGGAGGATAGCTTGAGGCTGGGAGTTGGAGACCAGCCTGAGCAATGTAGCAAGACAAAAAATAGAAAAATTAGACATGGTAGGCATGGTGGCATGCTCCGGCAGTCCCAGCTGTTCCAGAGGCTAAGGCAGAAGGATCACTTGAGCCCAGGAGTTTGAGGTTGCAGTAAGCTATGATGA
>VBSM01000813.1:11714816-11736938 GCA_008086735.1 Cheirogaleus medius | reverse complement strand
TAGAGATGGGGTCTCACTCTTGCTCAGGCTGGTCTCGAACTCCTAAGCTCAAGCGATCCTTCTTCCTCAGCCTCCCAAAGTGCTAGGATTACAAGCATGAGCCACCACACCAGGTCTTGAATTATTTCTTTAACATCCTCCAAAAGTAACTAATGAATTTCTTTTTAATAGATATCTCCTCAAAGAACAAATACCCAGACCTGACCGCAGACGTACTGAATCAAAGTCTCCACAGGTAGGACCTAGCCTCTGCATGTTTAAAAGCCTTCCTGAATGATTCTGAAGCATGGTGTAAAGCCTAGTTATTGAAAATGTCTGAGCCAGGTGACTGCTACAGTCCCTTCCAGCACTACTAGTCTTCAAGTCCACAATGTGCAATTAATTATGGATCGCTTATATCACTACCCCTTGTTCTCCTCTCTAACATGGCTGGTGAAATAGTGTCAACCAGATGTTCAGACAACAGCCAGACATTCTCAATAACTTAGCAGGCAATTCCTTAAAAGAGCTGCTCAGATGGCCAGTAATACTTTTATTTTCCACCCAACGGGTAGAGGTTGGTACTTTCAGAGCTACAAAGAGTTCAAGATGTCCCTGATGTTTTTCAGTCCTCCAATTCCACACTCCCAGAGATCATGGGCACATGGATTAATGTCTGAAATTCACCCGTAGAGTTAGCTCTTCTTGCCCTGATGTATTTATGAAGGCAACACAACAAGGGGCCTTCCAACAGAGACCAAGCCAACAAGCTGTAAGTCACTATGGTAATCTGCCTATTGAAGCATAAGAAAGGCACTTACTGGAGTAGAGGGACAAATTCATTCAAATCCTGCCTCTTCCACTTCCTATGTGAATAGTGGCAAGTAACTTAATCTCCTTGTTCTTTGGATTCACTGCCTCTAAAATGGGGATAATAATAGTAACTATATCTTTGAGTTAATCTGAGGATTAAATAGGTTTAATACATATAAAGTGCTTAAAACAGTGTTTTGCTTTTAGATTGCTAACCACTATTATTATTTAGAGCCAGGAATGCCACCTGTGTGGTAACTTAAAATCAATAACAGGATGGCTAGATACAGACAGACCACAAATTGTGGCTTTCAAAAAACCTCGGCGTCCTTATCTAAAGGACTCTGAGATCAAGAATAGAGCAGAAAATTGTTCTCCTTTTCCACATTATAAGAGTGTTTACACAAATACTGTTAGCTGGAGGTGGGGAGGGTCACAGTATCCACAAATTTTAGTAAAAAATAGCTCAAACCACTACCATTCTTTTAATTCCACAGTTTATGGGAATTCAAAGTTCCTCTTATACTCCAACAATATTTTTTGCAACTTTATATGACCACCTCAGACTCCAGCCTCTTGCTTTTTGAGGTACACCCCATATACCATGTCATATTAATCTAGGTGAGAAATGCAGCCCTTTCTTCAATTTATGCTCACTCTTACAGAGCATGCATGAAATGAATGGGGTTTGCTGGCAATTTGGGGGGAAAAAAGAGGTTTGCCTCACATTGCTGAAAACTACCTCCTGCAGTCATGTAGATGCAGACATCCTTGAACTATCCTTGAGTCACTGCTGTCCAGTAGCACTTTCTGTGATGATGGAAATGTTCTACTACTGTATTAATACAGTTGCCACTAGCCACATGTGGCTTTTGAGCACTTAAAATGTGGCCAGTATGACTGAAAAATTGAATTTTAACTTTATTTAATTTTCCCATATTTAAATTTAAATAACCATATGTGGCTAGTGGCTGCCTTATTTATAACACAGCTCTAGTCCCTTCCCTGTAGCTTCATGGGCTTTTTACCCTAGAGTCCCAGTGCTCTCCATCTTTCTCATTCTTCTCATCATCTTTTCAGATGTTCCCTAATTTTATGCCAAGTAGCCTATCCTTCTACAAGGATGCTTTAGCACCTGCTGACAGCCATACTTTTGGATCTCTACTTACCACTTACCATGTAATTCTTGGAAAGTTACTTAATTTCTTTGTGCCTAGACTCATTGTCTCTAAACTGAGTATAATAACAGTAACTATGGCCAGGTGCAGTGGTACACACCATAGTTCGGGAGGTTGGGGTTGGAGGATCATTTGAGATCAGGAGTTTGAGATCAGACTGAGCAACACAGAGAGACCCCATCTCTGCAACAACAACATCAACAATAAAAAACTAGGTGTGGTGGTGTATGCCTATAGTCCTAGGTAGCTGGCAGGATTGGTTGAGCTCCTGAGTTTGAGGTTGCAGTGATCTATGATCATGCCACTACACTCCAGCCTGAGCAACAGATCCAACTTTATCTCTAAAAAATAAATAAATAAATAAATGTTAATATTAATTAATTAAAATTAAAGATCCATTCCTCAATTGCACTAGTCACATTTTAAGTACCCAATAGCCATATGTCTCTAGTGACTATCATATTGAACATGGCAGATATAGGGAAGTTCTACTGGGTAGTGGCAGAACATTGCTATTATTATCTTCTTAAACTCAAGCAAGAAGAATTGCCACAGTGGGTCAGAAAACAAATTAAATTAGGGGATACCAATCAACAGCAGGTTTGGCTCCCTTATCAATCTCACTCTCTCATTCTTGCCAGCCAGTCTGTATTGTCCTCTTCCATTTTTCTCTTTTACTACTTCCTCTCCCATTTTGACAGTACTAATGAAATGTATTTAATAAATATCAATAAAATATTATAGACCTAGTTTTAAATGTTATCAAGAATACTTTCTTCAGAATTCATTTTCTTCTAAAGCTTTACAGCAGAGGAGATTATGTCTTTCTTTTTATTAATACTAAGTCATATCTGGCAAAACAGCAGGCATAATCCTATTTATTTTCTGCAGCCATAGCACAGCTAAGCACAATAGATAACTTAATGAACATTTTTCGTTTAGTCCTAGCTGCTCGTAAGTTGACAGAGCCTGACATGAAATGGTGGGGGGAAGAGAGTTTGGATCCATTGTGTGTGTGTGTGTGTGTGTGTGTGTGTGTGTGTGTGTGTGTGTTCACACCCACGTGTGTCTTTTGTCATTAATTGTAGTTAACAGGAACTTGTCCGAGTAGTTAATGAAAGTTCTCCCATTAAGATGCTGGTCTCTTGGGCATCTGCTCCAAAGGAAAATGCTATCATTAGTACATGATGGAATCTTCCTTCCAACTTACAGAATCTTACCCTGAGAGTACATAGTATTACTGTGGATATTGTTCTGAGTATTGCCTGCCAGAATATTCCTGTTTTAATCTTGGTGAGAGCACACATGAAAAGCGTACTTGGTCAAGAAAAAGTTAAAAATGGTCCTTCATCCTGAAGAGTATTCAGTTTGTGCTTGTTTTCATTAGAAGAAAATAAAAACAAGTAAATAAAAAATTTAAAAATACTATTAAAATAAAGATAGAAAATAATAACAACTCTTTACTTATCTTTGAAAATAAAATTTAGCCACATATTTTGGGTGTTTTAGGTGCAATTAGAAGAGGAGGGGGGGTGGTCCAGATTCAAACCCAGGTGGTTTGAGTCAGACTGTCAATTCTTAAATCCTCACAAGCTGTGTGACCTCAGGCAAGCCACTTTATGTCTTTGAGCCTTTGTTACCAGGCCTCCCTAAACCTCAGAGTTCAGGTCTCTGGGCTGGTTCCCTCTCTAGGTTGAAGAATACCTTAGGTTTTTTCCCCAGGAAATAGACTCTGAGATAGAGATTTCCTAACAAGGGTTTTATGGAAAAATGCCTTTGAGAACAACACCTTTGGGGGTGCGAAAACAGCAAGTTTGGCCATAGGGGGAATTTGGGCTGCAATGAATTGCAACAGAGTCCTCAGCTGACACTACAGGGAGCTCTGGAATTAGGATAGCTCTTCAAAGTTGTCCGAAAGTAAGACAAGGAGGCCTGGATTTGAATTCCCACATTAAACAGCCATGCCATGAGGGCTGTCTTTGGGCTAATGGCAATTCATCGAGAAGGATCTGAGGTACCAGGGCTCCCAACTGCTGAGGGAATGAGTGCCTAGGTTCTCAATGAGTGATCTGGGCAGCATCCACTATAAAGAATAAAGCCTTATTTCCTGATCCTGGGGTAGTAGCCCTTTCATTTAAGTGTGTGGTCTGATTTCCACAACCTAGGCAAGGCAATTGCAAGGGTCCACAGTGAACCACCTGATTTAGGAGTGGTTCCTAGAAATAGATCTTTATATGAGGATTCATCTGAAAGTGATTTATTAGGAAATGTTTCTAAAACAAACCAGCAGGGAGCAGGGGAGTGAGACCAGAAAAGAAAGGAGGCCAAGCAAGCGTATCAAGCAAAGTCCTATAGCAGGCAATATTGGTTCGATTCTACAGGAGAGATGTGGAGAGAGCATAGGTACTTCCTCAGAGTTATCCTCCTCCAGAGGCAAGGAAGCTGGTGTGTTTATACCCATGCCACCCCACATCCATCAGCCCTTGGTTACAGACTGCGTCTGGGAGGACATCACAGGTACTTTCAACTCCTCAAGTGCTGGCAAGTTAGATTCCAGCCACGTGGGGCAATCATTCAAAAAGACACAAATGCTGCCTCTACTGCAAGTGAAAGCACACAGGGAACCCATGTGCATTAAAATGGTAAAGGGTCCAGGGAGGTTATGGTTGGACAACTCACAATCTAAAGTCTGGGCTCACCAGTCTTTAATAAACCCACATGTAGTGTTTCTCAGGTGGGAGCTGAGCCCAGTTACTCTAGTTTCTTGTCATGTCTCTGCTCCAACCTGAGAAAAGGATACAATCAAGTTTACTAATCACTCCTTTCTTAGCATAACAACACATTCTCCTGTAAGCAAATGTTTAGAGAGTGCATACATATATACACTTAGCGTGAAGACAAGCAGTAATTTTTAGGTCAAGGCAGTCTTAATCTAAATCAATAAAATACACCACCATCATGACTGGAACTTATCTTATATTCAGCCAACACTTTTTCAAAATGCATCATCTTCACTTCAAGTAAGTTTTCTAAATACAGCACTTTTAAAATCCATGTATGATGTTATTGGAGAATGTATCCCAAATCACATGTGCCTATTTGTGTAGTATTAGGAAACTTTCCTTTTAGTTCATCCTGGAAGGGTATACTAGTGATCTCAATGCAATAACTTTATTAATTACTTTTGAAAGTGATGATTTTAAAGAGCTTTTAAGAATAATATTCAGTACAAGTATTCATGAGGTCATACCCTCAGTAATAATTACTATATCTGTGTTAATTTCTTTGCCTTCCTCTACATTTATTTCATCAGATGACTTCTATCAGCATCCAAGACTCAAATTATGGTGGGTCATTTCAGACTAATATCTTAATATCTAATTCACAAATAGTACTTTGTTGTCAAAATTCAAAACCCAAGACAGAGCCCCATAATAGGAGAAAGAGGACTTGGATATTTAACAACTCCCTCTTTTATGGAGGATAATTTAGGGGAACCACCCTTGCTGTATAATGATAAACAAAATGAAAGGAAGCCAACATGAACCACACTTAACTGTTGGTACCCATTTGCAAGTGGGAAAGGTGGGGTCCAAGGGGGGAACACAAGGTTTGTTAGACCTGCTGTAAATAGACTCTTTCTCCACCTTAGGGTCTTCTATAACTTTATTGATCCTGTCTACAAGTATAACACTAAATGCATTTCTATATAAAAGCTAAGAAAATGGATTTATTCTCTTTCACTATATGAGCATTTTGAAGAAATGACTTCAGTATGATATCAAGCAGCAACTTTGATATCATACCAAAAATGAAATCCTCCATTGATTATTTTACTAATCTTTATTATAATTTACTTGAAAATGTAGTATCTATGTAATAAGCATATAATATTCTAAAGGTCTAGATTAGAGATCTAAAAATATTTTTTAAAAATGTGATTTGTAAAGAATCAGACCATTCAAATTAAAGGCAATTTATGAAACATTTTGCAAGAACTGTTTTGTGAGATCAGCAGATTAGAAAGTGCTAAAGAACTAGCTTTCTATGTTGTCCAATAGGTAAAGTATACAAAGTACAAATGTATTTAGATTTGGTCAGGTACATACAGTTTAATAGTATTCAGCCGATTACAATCTAAATTGGAAGGTATGTAGGATTACCTGTAATTTGGGGAGAATTAGATTTTTTGTTCAATTTCCTTAACATTCTATTGCTAGAATATTGGCTTTCTTTCTAAACATCTTATGATTAAGTGTATAAATTACTATGAAACACACAAAAATCTCTAATAAGTAAAAAACTGCAGTCAGCTCAGACAATTTGGCCTCCTTATAACTCAAATTTCTTATCTGCAGAAAGGAGAGAGACAATGTCTTATCGCCTGTGTTTTATCTGATTTTGATTGGGAATTTGAGCTATGTTTTTTATTCTGTTGAAGACATACTGAAACCAGACAAAGGATCTTAAGGTAAAGAACAGGAAAAGGGTATTGATTTCCTTTATCCACCCCAGTCTCTTCGTATCTTTTTGTATTGTACTATGATGGATTAGGTGGACAGGCCAGCAAATGTTTCACGTTTGCTAGTGATTTGATGGGCTTTGGAAAAAAACAATTTGAGGTATAGCTAGTAAAGAAAAGAATCCTTAAGAACAGGTATGGGTCAGTCTGATAAGTAGCAAGCCACATCAGAAGGCCCCAAATCTCCTTCCCAGTACCTTAGCTCTCTTAGCTCTCTCTTACTGCACACACACACAAATATCCAAATATCTTATGGAAATAAATGCTAATGCTTTTCTTAATCTAAGATTTCTTTTGGTCACTTCGGTCTTTTTCTCTGAAGTGAATATGTTCCTCAAAATTATGCTTTCTCCTTCTCACCTATAATCTTCTAGGTCACTATTTCTCAAAGTGCAGTCAGTCCATGGGGAGAGTGTATCCAAACCATCTAATATAAAATGCAGATCCTAAGGCAATTGAATCAGAATCTTAGGGAGGGAGTCTAGGAGTCTGCATTTCAATACAAGAGTCTTAAGCATATTTAAGTTTGAAAGTTATTGCTATAAGTTGGTATATAAGATTTACATACTAAATTAAAGAAATTAAGATATAGCCTTTCCAAGATCTACTTGACACACATACAAAAAGAAAAATACAAGATTAAACTATGGTGGTACCTCAGCTCCCATGGCCTCAGGAACACCCCAGCCCCTCCCTTCTACTCCTTTAAGGTCTTTCCCATTCTTCTTTCTCAGTAGTAAATTATTTACGACATAATTAGGCAATCATTGTCTAAATGTTTCTGGCCCCTCATCCTATCCCACTCCATCTTTCTATTTTATTCTTTCATGTTCTCTTTCTCACTCCCTTTAGGAGATGATGTTCAACAAATTGAAACACTAAAGACAAAATTCTGGTAAAAATGTAACAATAGAATGAATGACTCTCAGCCAGACAGCATCAGGGACAACTGTGCACACAGGCAGGCAGTCAGTCTGTCTCTGTCGTAGCCTCCCTCCCTTCCCACCTCCCACCTCTTCTTCATCCCCTGCTCCTCTCCCTCCAGCCATCCAGTCACCCAACAGATGTCCCCCAGATGGCAGGTCACCCAAAGTTCCTTCTGGGACAACGCATCTCAGAAGCCATACCTTTTGTTTTCTCTTTGTCTCCATAAAAACTTTTCTGTTCTGCATTCTAGGTGAACAAAACAAACAGCAACAAACAAAAACAAAGAATAAATCACTGAGAAAAATTTCTCTTTCAGTTTTTCTCATAGTGTATGTAGTTCTTTTTTTTAAATCAACTTTTTTTGGAGGAAAATTTATATACAATAAAATTCACCCAAGTGTACAGTACAAAGGGCTTGATGATATATACCTGTGCAAATATCTCTATAATCAACACATATAACATTCCTCATCATCCTCAAAGTTTCCTCTTGTTCCTTTGCAGTTAAATTCACCCCACACCTGACCTCCCAGCCATGGGCAACCACTGATCTCCTATTGGTCACTTTAGGTGAATTTTGCCTACTCTACAGTTTCACATAAATGGAATCATATCATGGGTACTTTTTGTGTCTAGCTTTTTTCCCCTCGACATAATGCTTTTGGGGTTCATTTGTGTTGCATACATGTTGGTTATCGATTCTCCTGTAGATGGACATTTAGGTTGTTTTCATTTTGGAACTATTATGAACAGAGCTGTTAGCACTATTGTGTTCAATTTTTCTTTGGCATATATTGTCATTTCTCTTGGGTAAATACCTTGGAATGGAATTGCTGGGTCATATGTTAAGTTTATGTTTAACTTTATAAGAAACTAACAACTATCGAAAGTGGTTGTATCATTTTACGTTCCCACCAGCAACGTATGAGTTCCAGTTGTTCAACATTCTCACAAACATTTAGTGTTGTCAACTTTTTTGATTTTAGCCGTTTGAATAGGTGTGTAGTGGTATCTCACTATGATTTAAGCTTGCATCTCAGATGACTAATGATGATAAGCATCTTTTCATATGCTTTTACTGCCATTCGTATACTTCTTTTCTGAAGTACCTGTTCAAATATTGTGCTCATTTTAAATTGGTTTTGTTTCATTACACACACATGATACTTAAGATAATGAACTCAAAGGATTGATTCCAATGATGGGCATCAGACAGAGTCAAGGGTGGTATCTAATTTTGTATATGGTAGGTAGAATTTTTACCCCTATATCAGCTGCAAACAGGAAACCAGTACTACCATTGCCCTTGCTCTGTTTGGGTAAACATAGTAATTAGGCAAAAAGATAGTGAAGTCACTCAGCCTGGGTTTACATACTGGCTCTACTACTTACTAGATGCACGTCATCAAGCAAAGTGCCCAATCAGACTGTGCCTCAGTTTCCTCTCCTATAAGATGAGGCAATGATAATATATACCTCATAAGGTTGTTGTGCTATCTAAATGATGTCACTTAACATACTTTGAACAGTTCAAATACACAGTGAACATTCAGCAAATGTTTGCTGTTATCAGAATGAAGAATCTGAGTTTTATTTATTAAAGTGCTCACCCAACCACATTCTTTCTAGAATCTTTCTCAATACATTATCTCTCTCCTCCAGTTCTCAATTCTATTTCTACAACTATTTTCTAGATCAGCAATATCTGGAAACTTATTTTTCTCTTGTTCCCAGGTGATTTGCAAAAACAATAACAGAGAAGGAGTTGGAGTAAAGGTAGGTTTTAACTGATGGCGTTTAAATTTTACATCAATTTATACCAATTTATTCCTTGCAAGTAAAATTTTTTTAGAATATATCAACAAAGTCCTGAGATAACTTAAAGGGCAAGAGAGGTAGAGAAAGTAGATTCATTCCAGCAGGAGACTGGGAGGAACATTTGAGAATCGGATTATTTATTTCAGGATATAAAATTAGTTTCCTCTAGAACAAACAGAGGAAGTGAAACTTTAACAACTTTTGGCTTTGAAATTCAGGAAGCCCTAAAAATTCCTGAAAGCACATATTTAAAAAAAGAAGATGTATTAGATTAATATAATAAAGGACAAAAACCACATGATCATCTCAATAGATGCAGAAAAAGCATTTGAAAAAATTTAACACCCATTGATAATAAAAACTCAAACTAACAATAGAACTTCCTCAATCTGATAAAGAACATCTATAAAAAACCCACAGCTAACATCATTCTTAATGCTGAAAGACTGAATGCTTTCCTTCTAAGATTAGGAACCAGGCAAAGATGCCTGCTTTTGCCACTTTTATTCAACCTTGTACTGAAGTTTCTATAGCTAGTGCAATTTAAAAAATTGTTTTTAAATGAAGGGCATCTAGATGGGAAAGAAAGAAGTAAAACTGTCTTTATTTGCAGATAACATGGTGTATGAAAATCTAAAGGAATTTTAATTCCTTGTAAAGAGGCGCATAGTGTTTAAAAAAGAAAAGAAAAGGAATTTTACTAGAACTAATAAAGACTGTAGCAAGGGTACAAGATGAATATACAAAAATTAGCATTGGTGGTATCGTGGTGAGCATAGCTGCCTTCCAAAAATTAATTGTATTTCTATATAACAATGAACAATCAGAAATTAAAATTAAGAAAACAATTCCTACATAATCATGGAGAAGAGAACAAAATACAGAAGAAATGTAAGGCTTATACACAGAAAACTACAAAACATCACTGAAAAAAATTAAAGAAAATCTAAATGCAAAGACATTTCATATTTATGAATTGGAAGATTCAAAATTGTCAAGATGGCTATTCTCATATCAATCTATAAACTCAATGCATTACCTATCAAAATTCTACTGAAGATGCTGGAAAAGTCTCTCTCTTAAAATATTAATAGTTAGTTTACCCCTTAACTACTTTGGAGTCCAGGGGCAAGGGTATAAGTGGAAGTCCCAGCCATAGCCTATTCTCTTCTCTTTCCATCCTCTGACTCTGTCTTACACCAGGAGGGGCCTCATGTGCCTGTATGCGCATATACTTGCACATGTTTATATATGTGTATGTGTGTGTTATGTGTGTACATCCTAGCCCATAGGTACAAGTTCCAACCCTTCTTCCCGTAGCCTCATCACAAATAGCTTGCCTTTGGGCACCTCTTTAACCTAGGGCTGTGAATACTAGTAAAAATCCAAGCAGTTGCTGGGAAAAACTCTCTTGGAGCCATTTGGAAAAGAGAATCCCACAGCCCTGCTTACCTGGGGCATGGTCTAGAAGCAGAGGCGTGGGCTCCAGATGGGCACATCCACTTGGCCCCACTTACTCCTCCGAGTGGAGCCAAAGAGATGTCCTCCAAGCAATGCTTCTCAAACTTTAAAATGCAAAGGAATCACTGGGGATCTTGTTAAAATGTAGGTCAGTAGGTCTGAGATAAGGCCTGACAGTCCGCATTTCTAACAAGCTTCCAGGTGATAATCTGCTACTGGCATGTGGACCACACTTTGAGTAGCAAAGCTGTAAAGCCCAAGACACAGAAAAGGGGCCTCACCAAGCTGGTTCTTAAGGCAGAACATCCACTGTGGAAGAGGAGTGGTATCTATGGGAGTGGAAGCTTACTTTGGAGCCCTCAGCACTTCATCATCTAGGACTGAGCACATTGGTGATGGTGATAAGGCCAAAAAACAGTGTTTGCAGTATTGGCTCTTGAAGAGGTTATAGTTTAATGGGCAAGCTAGATAAACAAATAATGGCAAGACATTGCATAACAGAGAATAATAGAGATATATATGAAGAACATAGGTGACACAGCAGAGGTGGTGATTAACTCTTTGTTGGATAAATGTTTCACAAAAAAAGTAAAGTCTGAGCAGAGCATTGAGGGATGAACTGGGTTTCGTAGAAAACAAAAAGAGAGAGTGTTCAAGGCAAAGGAAATAATATATCTTTGGCAGATTGTATTTTCCAACAAAGTCTGCAACGGTATCTCTAACCCCATAAAACCTTCTAGAAACTTTTTGCTCCCCTATCAAGAGGTGAAGTCCAATTCCCTTTTCCTTGCATCTGGATGGATTTATAGGATTTGTTCCATGAATATAATGTGGACAAGTGATACTCTATGGCTTAAGAAGCTAGATTAGAAAAGGCTGTGTATTTTCTATCTAGATTTCTTTGGATACTTGCTTTGGAACCCAACCACCATGCTATGAGGAAGCCAAGCAGCCCATGGAAAGTCCTGGTGGGGCGGAACTGAGGTCCCCAACCATGACCCCACTGAGATCCTAGCTGACAGCAATACCAACTTGCCTGCTTTGTGAATGAGCTATCTTGAAAGCAGGTCTTCCAGCCTCAAACTGCTATCACTGCGTGGAACAGAGACAAGCCATTTTCCCCAAGCCCTGGTTTCAGATTCACTAGCAAAACAAATGATTGCTATTGTTTAAACTATCAACTGTTGGAGTGGTTTGTTACACAGCAATAGATTTCCAAGAACAATAACCAAAAGTAAAGAGGTGCGAAGCAGCCTGGTGTTTGGAGACATGACACAAATAAGATCATGTTTATGTACAACTCAAGCTATTAGAAATAAAAACATAAAATATGGGACATGTTGAGAATGTTAAATTTGTGACGTGGAGGGAAAAAAGTTTAGTAAACAAACCATTAGTAGTGTAAATGTAATGAAGTTGTACTGTGCAGTCAACCATGCTTGGATTAATTATTATTCAGGACTCTGCCAGAAAATGTTCTAGACATAAATGTAAAGGTATTTATATAGAAAAGTTCTCTTACTATAAAAAAGTAAATTATTATTGAAAAGAAAATATAATAATCTGCTGTTGTAGTATGCTGTACAGGAAGCCCAAGTAGACAATTTCCAAAAGAAATCATTTATTGTTTTTACTACCAAAGTGGAAACATGATATAATTTCAGAAACAAATAAAACCTGCCTGAATTCTGCTATGGGAGATAAACCCCCATATTCTTGGGATAAAAATACATAATTCTGACCTGTCATCAATACCCTTGTTTTCCCCCGCTAAACACACATTTCTAAGAGAACTCCTGGTTCCTGAAAGCAGTTCCTGAAAGAAGTAAAATTTATGACTGTTCTTTAAAGCTGACAATCTTATTTTCTACAGGCCTTAGGAGTGGTGACTACATGCGAATTTGAGAGATAAAGATTTAGAATATAGTGACAGGATACACCAAGATTGTATCCTGGGCTTGTGGGTCTCCTGAATTTTTTTTTTTTAATTCTTTTGACACTAATCTAATGTGTAGTTGAAAAACAATATCCCTGTGCAGCATGGGAATTTATATTACATTTAGCATCCGGGAATGGAAGATTCCTGGGATGGGGATAGCAGGTGACAAATATCTTCCTTCTGCCCTCGGCTGATCTGACTCCTCCTGGAATGTTGTATTCAGCTCCTGACACCAAATTTTAAGAGAAACAAAGACAAATTAGAGTGCGTTTGGAAGAGAATGACTTAAATGGTGAGGACATGAGGGACAAGTGAAGAAAAGGGAGATGTTTACTTCAGGGAGAGACATGCCCTGAAGGAGCATATTTGACATTTTTAAAAGAGAAAAGAGCTTTCCTGCAGAGGGCTGTTAGCATCCTTCTGTATATCAAGCTTATCAAGAAGAGAACCGGGAGGCAATTTTGGGATGAAGAAAGTCAAAGCCATGCAAAGATGGAATGGACTCTTACGGTGGATAGGCAGTCCCATCACTGAAGACATTCAAGCAAAGTGTTTGGAAAGAATTCTAAATCCAATGATGGTTGAATTTGACATTCTGCATGGTCCTTTCCATTATTGTTAGAGCTTTGACCTCCTTCAGAGGCCCCCGTATTATCACCTCTGGGAGTCACCAGGTGTGCTCTCATGTGTGCTCATAGTACAGCCCATTTCCTTCTTTCCACTTCAGGCTCCCATAAGTGACAAGTGACCAAGTGATGGCATTTCCCGAAACCTCCAAAGCATATGAATTTGCTCTCTACCACTGGCTAAAGAGCCTATCTCATCCCCCACTGATAAGTCTCAAAAAGCTCTGCCCCAATGCTTCCCTGTGCAAAAGCTGTACCACTAGGCCAAGCTACTGTTAGTGCTGGGGTCACTTCCCTACTCTGTCAATTCCCTCAACATGGCAATGTCTGACTTCCTCCCTTGTTTGTGTTACACTGTGCAATTGTTGTCAAAAAGATTTTGTGGGCAAATAGCTGTTAGTTCTTAGTCATAGACTTTTTCCCCTTGGTGTATAAAAGTCTACAGGGATTGAGTTGGAAAAATCAGGAAGCAGCAGATTTTAGGTGTTGCTTAAAATTGCCTTTATCCAGAACGATGTAATCATGATCTTTAAGCAATTCTTCTATGTCTCTAGTCTCTTTCTTCTCAGGGTCAGTTCTTCTCAGGGCACTCTTTGCTTCCTCATGGACATATCCCACTCCCCACCAAGGGCTTGCACTACCACCCTCAGTACATACCTGATGCTCTGAATCCTAGGTTGAGACAGATTAGACTCAAGCTGTGGCCCTTCCTTCTTCTCTTTCTCCAATCTTTCCCCCTCCCCTGCCACCCTATATGATTCTATGATTGAGAGGTGAGAACAAAGAAAGAGGAGAATAAAAATAACAGATGAAAAAATGGTTCATGATAGGGGAAGCTAAAAGAACTATATGGTGTGGATGGGTTAATTAAAATTTTTAAGTGCATTAAAAAATAATTCAGTCTGATGTTTATGTTGCTAAATAGTATAACTGAAAGAAATATTCTTGGAATTTAGCAAGTATTTAGCAGGAATGACAACATGGTTGGTCATTTGTCATAAGATTTCACAGATGAAAATCTAATCCCTAAATCAGGAAAAAGAATCCAAGAGCTTGCTGATAGTATTTGCAAAATAAATTTTCACACTCATTCAATGCTAATTATAATTTTTGAGAGTCACATTAATAAATTATATATATATATACACGGTATAAAGACATTTACAAATACACTATATGGATCAATTGACATTCTCTAACTCCTAAGTTAAAAGCAGTTTGTTGCCAGTGTTCTTGGCAAAGTTATGCCGAGGTTAAATGCAGGTTAAATGAGGTTAAATATATGTCTGTCCTCCACTCTGAACAAGCAGAGAGATAAACTGTATTTAGCTCTGCCATCTGAACCTTCCTTAGAGGTGCATAACTCCTTAGGGATGTAGTTTTGGAACCAGCTAGGGGGAAAAAGGAGTCCACTGTTTGAATTCTTAAGTATTCTTCAGAGCATACTGCAGTGGGATGCTTTCCCTTAACCTGTAAAAGACAGAGAAATGATAGGAATTAGTAAGAAAGCTAAACATTCTATACACTCTAAGCCTCCAAAGAAGAATTCAGGCATTTGTTTTGACTCTCCGAGGCCAGTCTGATGAAAGTTGAGCATGGTACAGGATTGCATATATCAACTATTGAGTAAATGGAAGAATTAGGGGCAGGATATCTATGATCAGAAGCTCAAAGCTGAGAAACTAGGTTAGAGCGGTGATGGCAAGCAATAGCATAATGAAGGAGGTCATCCAAGCTAGCAAGTCCAAGGCAGAGAAGTGTCAAATTATGTTTGTGAATGTGCAGTTCTGATGACAAAGGGACAAAGGAAGTACACAGCTACGGAAATGTATGGCTTGGATCACTCTTCAAGAAAAAGTCACCTATCATCTGTGAGGTGTGCAGTTATCTACTGCCACCTACCAGCTCTAAGTGCCTTCAGGACCCATTTTAGCTTTTGAACCAAGGACATGCTCTCCCCAGGCAGTCCCAGTAAATGACCGAACATGATGGGAGCACTAGAATCTGGCAATTTCTGCCTAGTGTTTGTGGGTGATCTTTGCACTGGAGCTTTTTGTTAGGCTGGACAAGACTTCCTCAGGGCTGCACTTTATGTGAGGCTCATATCAAAATCCTTACACAGAAGATGAGAAAATTTAATAGAGAATGTTCACGTTGGTATATATTGAATCACAGAAGAATTTCAAAAAAAGAGCAGCGCCAGGTAAAAAATGAATTGGGAGCATATTTTCTGACAAGAGCTATGTCCTAAAAGAAAAAAAAAAGCAGCTATTTATCATGATGCAAGACTTCAAAATATAGATAACGATCATGAAAGCTGGCCAGCTCTTATAGGCTACCTCTGTGCAATTGCCCATATGCCATCCCTGTAATATACTTTTTCATATGACAAATTTTCTTTTTAGTTTTTTGCTTTTCTAGATTATTCTCACCATTTTAAATTGTCAGCATTATTTTTTGTAATTTGCTATGATATGTATTTCATCCTTACCTCATTTTCAATACTGGAGGTAAAAATTGTGTGGAAAGTTTTAGAGAGTTCAAATTTGTTTTATTCATTTTTTTGCTAATTTGACTCCATGAAAATGCATTATCACAATGTTGATTTTGTGCATAAGCGTTGTGCATGTACACAAAAACATTGAAACTTCCTCAATAATGAAGAGATGCCCTTTTTGTACATCTACATTGCAGTTTTTGATTGATCTCTTCAAAAGACTTAGGTTGTTTGTCATGGTATTCCAGATGACTGCAGTTGTAAAGCTGGGTACACACAATTACCAATCATAGTGATATATACGTTCATACATTTCCTTTTTTGACCTATTTCTTTATGAATGTGGTTCATCTGCTCATAACTGTTACAGCCATGTGACTGTCATTAGTATAGCTGAATACTTATGCTTGCAAAAATATGTCTGTTATTTTTGCCTGTTTTATTGTGTAAAGTGGCCTATGATGTGTTCTGTCATGTTTTTATATGTCTCTCAAATTTAAAAATGTAAATAGATATCTTTTAGATTATATTTTCCATAATTATATTTTGGGGATTTTGATCTTTCCAAATTGTGATTTTTAGGATTTTAGGCTTTAGGAATTTTGATCTTTTGGGATTTCAACATTAGGGATTATGGCAGTCAAGATTGTGTCTTTAAGGATTCTGATCACCTCCCCTAGTATTTGATCATACAACTTGAATAGGGCCAGGCTAATAAGATGAATCACCAAATTGGGGCCGTGACACTTGGTTTCTCTGTTGGTAGTAAGTTTTCATTTGACCTTGGTTTGCATGTTAATCCCAGAGAGCCTAAACAAATAGTTTATCTACGGGCTTCTCATAGTAATCCCTTGACAATAGAAAAATATAACAGAATGGATAGAAACATAAGAGAGCAGAAGAGTCTTTATTTTTCAACTTTCACAAAAGCTTTGCCTTCCCCTGAATATGTAAATATACTAAAAATGATTGAATTATATAAGTTAAATTGGTGAACTGTATGGTCTGTGAATTATACCTCAATAAAGCTATTGTTAAAAAATTGTGCACTTCCAAGTATAGAACGTGGTATTAAGATAAAAGTAGAGGAAAATAAAATAAGGTAAAGACAGCTAACAACAACAACCAAAAAATTTTTTCTCATTTGGCCATAAGGAGATTCCACATTTTTTCTTTATGGAATCTGCAGAGACAGCCAGAGTGTTCATGAAGTATTGAAAAATATTCATTAGTATACCTTCTGAATTCATAGAAAATATGAGGAGTTTATGTATTGTTGTTGATATGAATGACATGGAGCAATGACATTCATCTTTAGAGTTCCATAATTTTGGGACATGGCAGTTGAAAAAGCAGTATATTCATTCATTCTCCAACCCTTAAGGTGCCTTCTCTTTACACTAATGTGTAGGCATGGAGATGAGTAAGGCCTTGTCTCTGCCCTTGAGGAGCCCACAGCAAAGTAGGAAACACAGACTTTTAAACAGTACATGATGCAGGGAGATATGCTGCTGTGACAGACCTAGGAGACTATTTGCAAGAGAAAGTGGCAAACTCAAGTGAGATAATTACACTCAGACTTGAGGTGACATGATCTTCCACTTATCTAAGCACCAGGAAGCCTAGTAACTTGCACTTCTATTGTACTTACTTTGCTTCAAGCTCTATTCAAGTTGCTTACATATGTTAACTCATTTAATCTGAGAATTAGCTATTAAACTAAGCCCCATTTGTAGGGGAGAAATCTGAGGCAGCAATAAATTAAGTCACTTGCTCATGATCCCATAACGAGGCAGAGGTAGAGCCAGGATCATGAATCCAGACAACTCAGTTCCAAAGCATCTCTGCACTGCCCAAGAAAGGCACGAGCCAGAGCAAGTCTTTGTTTTTTCTTATTTGTTTCTTTCTGAGGTTTCTCTAAGTTAAAAATATTTTCATGTATTGTACTAATAATATTATAATAACTATAACAAAGAAAACCTCAACTACAATCTCATTGCTCAGCAAATATCTGATTCTTGTATGTCATTATTCTTTCCTTTCTGTTCTGATCGTCTTCTTCAGAGAAGATTCTTCCTTTCTTACTCATGTGGTGTCAAAAGATGGCCTCTTTGAACCACTTTTCTTTTTTTCCATTCCTGGCCCATGCTCTTTCTTGAGACCCTTTACCTATATCTCAGCACCTACTTAAGCCTCTCTGTTTGTGTTTCTGGGAAGTTGGATGTAACAGCCCGTTTCAGGAGTGAATGGGACTCCTCGCCCTGCAGGAACTACCACACAGCAGCAGCCTTGATACTGGAGGACTTGGGGAACTTCATCATTAGAGAGCAGAGAGCATGGTGTATTCATCATCTATTGCTATATAACAAATTACCCTCAAAACTTAGTGGCTGAAAACAACAAACATTATCTTAAGGTTCAAGAATGGCTTAGCTGGAGTTTCTGGCTCAAGATCTTTCATGAGGTTGCAGATAAGATGTTATCAGGGCTGAAGGCTTGGCTGAAGGATTTGCTTCTCACGTGGATGTTAGCAGGAGACTTTGTTTTCTAGCCACATGGGTCTCTCTATAGTACTGCTCACAATATGGCAGCTAGCCTCTCCCAGAGCGAGCAATGAGAGGAGAGAGAGCGAGAGAGAGAGTGCGCGTGAGCATGCGCACGTGAAACGGTGACTGCATACCTGCAGTACTCAGGTTGTGTACCTGCAACCAATTTGGAAGCCCTAATGTCTTTTATAAACGAATCTAGGAAGTGACATACTGTCAGCTCTCAGCATCATACCAACTCTGCTATGATGTGGGAGGGGATTACACAAAGGTGTGAGCATCAGGAGCAGGGATAATTAAGGCCTTCTTAGAGACTGACTACTGTATTTGGGCAGGGGCTAGGAGCCAGAGGAGCAGCCACACTTCTGTGTTCCCATCTTAATTTATATGAATGGCGCCTGCTGACATTTTGCAGTGTACAACGTGTACAATCGTACATAGTGGTCCAGGTAGCAATTCCTCACTAAGTGAGAAAGTCAGGAGAATTTGTCCTCAGTACTCTTTCCATTCCCTGTTAGAAATTCATTCATTCATTTATTCCTTTATGCAACAAACATTTGTTAAGCACCTGCTCTGTATCTTTGTGCCAGTACTGTACTAGGCAATGTGGTTTCAGCTCTAATGGAACTTCAATTTTTCCACAGCAGCGTTGCTCTTCTTAAGTATCCAAAACATTCAGGGACTACAGGGTGTTTATAGCCTCTCACGAGCCAAACTGTAAGCAAAAGATCATTGTTTTCTATCCCATTCTCTCAGGGTCCTAATCTTTGGTAATCCTGAGCTAATACGACATTTATTTCAGGGGTATAATCCAAATATTTAATAACCTCTGATCACTGGGTGTCTAACAAGAATAGAAGCTGCCTAAACAAGCATCAGGGCTCTACCAGGTTAATGCTTTCTGCTGAAACCCAGTCCAGTTCCCCCCACCCCAGAAATATTTTCTATCACCTATCCAGTCCAACTGGAAGACTAATTTTGACTCTACCAACTCACAAAGTTGGCAGTAACAAAGTTATAAGAAGGACCCTTTTAAAACATTCCCATTTGCCAATGCTAGGGGGAAAAACGTAGGCTCTATATTAATACCCAGAAATAAGAAATGAAGGAAAGGAGAGAGTGAGTTCATGATGACAGATTGGTGGACCAGAGTAGGAAATATAAGAAAGGTGGGCTATTTGTCTTAGAGACCAAGTTTGTGTCAGGGGAGAGAAACTGAGAAAAATCAAATAAAAATCTGTTGGTAACACTGAACTCATGATAAAGTATCCGGAAGTTCAGACTCCAGAGCCAAACTGCTGATTTCAAATGCCAGCTCTGTTCCTCACTACGTGTGTGACTTTGGGCAAGTGACTTAATCCCTCTGCACCTCAGTGTTCTCATCTTTACAGTGGGGTTGATTGGATGAAACCAACCCATGTGGTGGTGGCGGCGCAGTATATGTAAAGTGCTTAGCATGTTTCCAGCATAAATTAAGAACACAGTAAGTGCTAATTATTATTATTGAAGAAATTAAAACAGTATCTATTATGTCATCAACTGAAAAAGGTCAATTTCATTCACTCAACCAACACTGAATATATATAGCAGTAAACCCCAGCCAACAAAATCCTTTTTCTCAAGATGCTTTTAAGTAGGAGGGGGGTGGAGGGAGGATGAAGAAAGAAGTAAGTAGAAGAAGGGGGAGACTGAGATAAACATGTAAAAAATATCTTATGTTATATGACGATCATGGAGAAAAATAAAGCAGAGGAAGGGGAGAGGAAGTCTTGGAGGAAGGGTGGGAGGTAAGAATAGTCTAGAGATAGGAATTAAGTCCAGAAGTCTTGAGGCTGAAGAATGCTTGGGGTATTCTATAATAGCAAAGTGAGTGTGGCTGGAAGGAGATGAGGATGGGCTAAAATTTCCCACCCCCTACTTGGGGGTGTCAGGCAGATCATGCAGGGAATGTAGCAATTATAAGAACTTTGGCTGTTGCTCTAGGATGGGAAGCCACTGGAATTTTTGAGGAAAGGAGAGCCATAATCTAACCTTTGTTTCAAAGGACCATTTAGACTGCCGAGTGTGTGTGGTGGGGGCGGAAGGGAAGATGGACAGTGGGAAGTAGAAAGATCAGGTAGGAGACTCTTATTGAGATGATGGTGGCTTGGACCAGGGCATTAGTAGTGGGGAGGGGGTTGGGAAGAAGTCAACACTTTCAGCATATATTTTTGAGAGCAGAATCAACATAATTTGCTGATGAATTGTATGTAGAGTATAAAACAGAGAAGGGTCAGAGATAGGGAAGCTCTGAGGACAGGGATTTTTCTCTTTTATTCAATGTCATATCCCTACCACCTAGACAGTGCCTGGTATCAAACATTTCTTGAATGAATAAAAATGGTAACTCTGATTTGTATTATACTCATTTTGAACTTAGTAAATACTAAATAGCAGTTAAAACATCTATAGGCAAACAAAGTACTGTAGCAACCACAGTTTTAGCAACTAAGCAGTGAAACCTCCTCTAATCCTTTCCACAAGGACAGAAGTTGCTGCATCCCTGGCCCAGGTGACAATGACCAATGAATAAAAAACAACTTTGATACTTTCTGTAACTGAAGAACATTTGTTATAAGATATTCATTGTATACAAATAAAAAATCAACAGGCTATATACAGAAAAGCATGTATAAAATCTTATATAGATTATTTGGAGAATAGCATAGAGATCTAGGAAATGGGTATTCTGTCATCTATCCTCACTAAATAGTTGCAAAGTACATGGAAGGCTTTGATATTTCTGTATTCTTAAAACACAGTCAATAAAATGAAAATAATAATATACAGAGGTTTTATGAGGTAAAATAAATTATACACACACTTAAGGCAGTCTATGAAATGCTCTATTTGGTCCTATTTTAAATATTAAAAATGAAATATGATATATTTTTTGCTTTTTTTCCTACTAATATATTGTACCATGCCTACTAGTATATTGCACCATGTGAGAGATATAGGTGGCTATAAAATTGATGATCCTGGGATATGTTAATTTCTAATCCTCCAATGTATATTTTAGAGTTTAAGGGTAACAGGGCCTGTTGATAACCTTGAGTGACACACAGAAGTGATACACAAGAATGGGTCCACTTTTTGCTCAGTGGTGATTTATAGAGGTTAGAAGCCAATACTTTTTTGAAGCAATTTTCATGGATGATATAAAGCAATAGTCAATTCTTCAAGAAGGCATTTGATAAAAGAATTTTCAGTTGCAGACATATGCATGGCTTCTGACTTGCTCCTGCCTTCTGGTCTTACTGCACTGATTGCCTTCAGGCTGCTTAAGTTGCTCTCAACTCTGCTCATTGCCCCATGCTTGGCTCAGGGCACCGGGTAGGCTTGCTTTCCTCACCTAATTACGTATGTGACTAGATCATGTTCAAGGGACTTAGTATATACTAGGTCTATCCCTTTTCTTGGGAGGGTGGGTGGTTCTGTCTTCAGCTCTGTCTGGGCAGGACAACTTTTTCACATACAGCCAGAGTCTCTACATAGGAGCGGTTTAGGATCAGCAATAGCACTCCATTGGTAAGATGGGGCTGGAGGTGGGGGTAGGGGAAATTTCGTGCAAGGTGAATTTGCAAAGCAAGTACAGTTTATTTTTTTTTAATGGTTATTTGGGGTAAAGATTATAGGAGAAACTAATGTTCCCTCACAGTGTTGCTACTGTTCCCATACTGTTCAACTGGGCATTAAGCCAGCTTCCCACTAGCTCTGATACTGCAGCACCTCTGTCCCCTCACCTTTCTCCCAATACCCCACGGCTAAATGGCT
>VBSM01000813.1:11677610-11707824 GCA_008086735.1 Cheirogaleus medius | reverse complement strand
AATTAGTTTTTTTTTTTTTTCCCCATCTCTGCTTGAGTTCTAAGAACTTAGAAAAAAGTTAGGAATCATGATGACCCACATCTTTTAATTTTGCCATTATATCCACAGTGCCTAGCATACATAGTAGGACAACAATATTTATTTACTAGTTGCCTTAGAACTGTGAGCTTATTATAGGGATTGGATTTTGCATGGATATTAGGATCTCAGTACTAGTGTATTCTGAAGATTCAAAGTTAGTGGTAGTTTCAAAATAAAATTTTTAATTTATACTTTTTAAATTGATAATTGATTTTTATTCTGATAAGAAATCTTCCCCAAATAGTGTCATTTTATGAGATAATCAGTAGCAATGAAGAGCTTGAACTCTCTGGAAAGAGCATCTGGTTTCGAATTTAGGTTCGTAGCACTTAGCATTCCTGTGATATTGGATGCATAATTTAATGACTCTAAGCCTCAGTTTCCTCTTGTGTAAAATGAAGACAATAATGGTACCCTCTTCACAGGGTTGTTGTGAGGACAAAATGTGATAAAGCATTTATTTAGCACATGGTAAGCTCTCATAAACTGATGCTGTCAGTTACAGACTTTGTGTCAGTTGAAGTCTACAGTGATATTTTTCAAGTCCTTTTGGTACAAACTTTGGGAAAAGGAAGTATATATTAATCTTGGGGGCCTTAATGCTATTGTTAAACTAGAAATACTCAGATACTGTAATTAAATACATCTTAAAGTAACTCAGGAAAAGTGCTTTGTACATAGGTGCTAAATTGTTATATAAAATGTACTATAATTGTAGAATTAAAAATTTGGTGTAGAAATATGCTTTCTTAAAAAATCTAATTTTTGAGATATTATAGAATAGTAATGTAGGATACACAAAACATTTAAGTGGGGAAACAGTAGTATAAATTAATTTGTCTTTTTTTAGAGTTAAAAGGAAACTTATAGTTACATCTTTGATACATTTTTGCTCTTCTTTAGCAAGAATTTGTTTCTTAAAAAATTGACATATTCTTATCACAGCCTATTCTCTTGATATGTCTATATCACTCTTGTTACATTTGCAAGTATGTAATTGGAATATGTCTGCAGTGATACATTTAGCTGATTTTGATTAAATTGACTAGTCAATTCAATAAAACATCTATTTTGAGGTCTTTGTTGAATTGATTCTTCTGCTTTCACATATTGACACATCTGTAAATGTGGATTTTAGATTGCACTTATGCTAAATTAACTTTGTTCAGAGTAGATGTGATTTTTTTTTTTTGGACATTCAGTGTAATACTGTTTTAGGAATAATATTTGCTTTCAGACTCTAAATTTTTGTTAGGTTGACAGATTGATTCCACTGTATTCCAGTGTAAACTTTTATCGTATGAGCTCATCTAAATTTGTTTTCCACATGAAAATGAAGTAGTATTGTTTATAGATAATCTTTTGTAATTACTGTTTTTTCCTGATTCTAAATGTACATTTTAAAACTTTTTAATGTTTCTGAAATAGAGATGCATCTTACAATTGATGTGCACAATAATTTGGTGATATGTCTTTAAATCAGTGGTCTCTTAGATACAGAGTATATATGACCATTCAGAATTAAACTCTGGGCTTATTATTTTCAATGGCAGTATGTTTTGTAGAAACTGCTTTGACATTTACAGAATTTTGATAAATAGTTGTATGATGTTTTCCTGAGAATAAGTTCATTTTTTTCCCTAGGACTATTGTACAACAATAGAGAATAAATTGATTTTGGAAGGTTTTGACCAGTTGATTCCATTGGTTAGAACAGGGGTTCTTAGGTGACCGAGAAATGCAGTCTTTAGAGGAATACAGAAAGTTATCTAGGTGGGATGAAGTTTGTTTTTTTGTTTTGTTTTTTTTAAATAACTGCTAAGAAATCACTTTGTGAATCTCCATGTTCACACATTCATTGTCTACTTGGCCGTGAGTGAGGTTTTGAGTCTTTCCCTCCCTCCCTCCCTTCCTTCCTTCTTTCCTTCCTCCCTTCCCTTCCCTTCCTCCTTCCCTTCCTTCTTCCCTTCCTCCATCCCTTCCTCCTTCCCTCCCTCCCTGACACAGGCTGGAGTGCAGTGGTGAGATCATAGTTCACTGTAACCTCAAACTCCTCTGCTCAAGCAATCTTCCCACCTTAGCCTCCTAAGTATCTGAGACTGCAGGTGTGCACCATGACACCCAGCTAATTTTTAAAATTTTTTTGTAGAGCCAGGATCTCACTATGTTGCCCAGGTTGGTCTCAAACTCCTGGGCTCAAGTGGTCCTCCTGCCTCAGCCTCCCAAAGTGCTGGGATTATAGGTGTGACCCACTGCACCTGGCTTGAATTTTCTTTAACTCAAGATATGTATGTCTGTGTGTGTGTCTGTATGTGTGTTTTAAACATGTAGGTACCTATATACTGCTGTATTTTTCTGATGTTAAAGTGAGTGCTTCATATCTTCTCCATTCTGTGTAATTTCAGCACGGTATTCTTCACTGAAGTCTGAACAATTCATACTTGTTAAGATCTCCCCGCCTTTTTAATAAGCAAATGACAGTCCCACACAGTACTCTTATTGTACTCTTATTCATTCCTGGACCAGTTAAGGTATTAGATGGAGTCATACAAATTGAAATTAAGTTTGTATATTGCTCCTGACTTGTCTCAGTAACTGTGTGCAAGTGCCGATTCTATACCATAATAACCTTAAGAAGTGGCACTGCCTGGTGGAAAATTAGGCAATTGTCTAGTTATTTATGTCTAAAATATTTTTTTCTTAAAAGGTCTGATTAAGAGAGACGTCTTTTTGTTTGTTTGACTTGGCAAAATAATTGCCTCAGTCTTTTGCCTTACCAGTGTAAAACAACTTGCCTTAGTTTTCTTATCTTTTAAATGGGGACTGATAAATCAGATACTTACAGAATTCTGTGAGATTTATCTAATTCACTTTTAATGGCTTGGGATCATTATGTGAAAAGTACACTGTAAGTGTGAATTATTGGTACTTTTCATTTTTCCTCACCCTAAGGGACAGTGCTTCAAATAGCTTACTTTCCTTATCCCACATGTCAAGGCTGAGAAACTTAATACATGCCATGATCACAACTTTTGAGATAGAATTGAATTGCTGTCATTGAAAACAGCAGGACATCTTGCAGCCGTTTAAATAACAATTCTTAGTATAATCTTTTCTGTTGAGAAAAATAGAACCATTCTTAGGTAACAGTGGCTCAAAATATAATATATTGACTCACTGCTCAGAGTTGTCAAATTTATCAATAAATTGCTTTTTTATTGAATAATGCAGATTTAGAATTATAGGTATCTGGAGGGGTTCAAATTCTGTTATAGAATTCTATGACAAAAAAATAAGATTTATCAATTTTTTTTAAATCAAAAGGATCAGTATAAGTATAAAGCAAGACGAGTTGTTTGAACATCCCAAAGTTTTTTATGTTAAAAATAGTTTTTCTTTGACAGTTTAGGCATGCTCTTTTGAATGCCTATTATTTTGGTTCTCTCAGTTTGAAAACAATTTATAAAAATTGTTCATGTATCTGTTAACCAATTCAACAGTACACAGATTTTTTTAATGGGGAGCAACAGTTTTTTGTCCTCCGCTTTCCCTATCAGTGGTCCTAATTCCATTCCCTGAAGGCAAACTCTTTTAGCTGTCTTTGGTTTTAGTCGTTCTGTTGGTTTTCTGCATAATTCTAAATAGTGTACTTATTTCTTATTTATTGAATTGTTAACTAAAATAATATCCTTTGACTCCCTGCTGTGGAATATGAGGATTTAGTTTACCTATTCTTCTTTTTTCCTTTTCCTTCTTCCCAGTTAATGATAGTTCCATTTAAAAAAAGATTATTGGTTGTTTTTATACTCTAAAAAATGTATTTAAGCTCTGTTTCTTCTTCCTTAAAATTTCAACAGATTTTTTGATTCTCTACTTTGTAAAATGTAGATATTAACACCTTCATTCTCCATCCACTTTTAGCTGGTTTATATTAGCTATACTTAATTTTACATCTTTAAGGTTAGTAGCATTTACATTGTATATGGGTACAACTACAACCCATCTTCTGTGCTGTGTCTGTAAGTAAAAGACCAATGAATTGTGCATACATTTATTAACTCTAGATGTTCAATGCCAGACCAAACAGCGTATTAGGATTAGATTTCCTACAAGTCCAATGTCATGATCTCTGGGCTACCCAATGAGGCATAGCATTTAGGCAAAAAGAGATCAAACCTTTTTTTCCTCTTACCATCTGACACTTAATTACAATTATTTTACATTTAGGTTTCCTTCATATTTGATCTATGATTTTCTTATACATCTTTTTTTTTTCTGGGATTTCTGATTTCTTTTTTTGCCTCCCCTTGATTAAATAGTATATTTTTATTATATCCTTTAACACTCTGCAGCCTCTTCTCAACCTGTTTGATTTACACTCATTTGCTTTGTCTTGCAGAAATGCATTCAAGTCTCATCCATTGATCACCTCACCCCTTCTCTTTGCTGTTTATTCCTTTTTGCATTTTCTGTATTCCCCATCTCCACCCAGTGGGTTCCTGTATGGGTGGGAGGTGAATGTGTGTGCTTAGTTTGCCATCTTTAACCTGGACTTTACCATTGAGTTTTGAAGTGTCTGTTTTATATTAAAATACTTCTGTGTGAAATCCATAAAAGGTGTTCATTTATATCAGATCTTTGAGACATCTATTATTTAATGATGGGCTATATGTACTTTGTATGCATGTGGACACATCGTAGGAACCATATTAGGAGGAAATTATAGTATGTCAGACATAAAAGAGATCATGGGGTTTGTTTTAGTTAACCTCTTTATAGGACAGAAAACTGAGGCATAGAGAGAGCAGGTGTGAGCAGTATAAGCTTTTTGGCTTTGAATTTATTAGTCTTGCTTCTATGCGTAATGCCTCCTCAATCTTGAATCCTATGGTTTAGAGAAGTGAAAATTATATTAGTAGTATGCAGTTCCTTTAAGGAGTTGGTACCAATCCTGTTAGAGTAGTCCCATTTATTCTACTAGTTCTGTTTGTTGTCTTGAAAAAGACGCAGAATGAAATTATCATTGAGTGTAAATATTTTTGTTCAAATTCTTGTTTTTTTTAAAGTTCTTTAGTCAACTATCGTAGATATACTATCATAATAATTATCAGATAACAGGCATCAGCTCTTAATAATCCCATATTTAGAAAAGTGAAGGAGAAGGAATGGTTTTGAGAATGTTTTTTTGTATTTGATTTAACAAAGCCTAAGTTTAATAAGGCATGAATGAGGGTTAAGAGATTGCTAAGTATAGTCTTAGAGAACTGTGTGGCACTGTTAGCCTTTATATATGTACGTAGGAAATTAAATGTAGTTAAAAATCAAAGTAGAAAGTAACAATGAGGACAGAAGTACATTTTAAAAAAATATTTTTTCTTTGCATGAAGCTCATGTAATGATATTAAAATAATTTTCATGTAATATTAGAATAGTTCTAGCAGAAGGAATAGTGTCAAACTGGAAAGCCCCAACCTTCTCCAACTGAGAAACTCCAGGAAGGAATACCATATGTATTTTGATGTCAGCTTCAGATGTTGGCATGAGATCCTGATATTCTTTTCTTCACCATTTGATTGGATCAGTCAGGGTGCTTGGATTCAACTTATTATGATAGGTTTTCCATCCTATATGGGGTTGTTCTAATACAGAATACAGAACTTCTAAATCAGAAGTTAGAAGGATCCATTCTAATGATCCATTTCTGTGTGGCAGAAAATTCCAATTTAAACTAGGAATTTTGGTTAGTGCTACCAATGGTTTAATGAAGTCATAGTGTTGCCTCCATAGGCTGCATGCACTGGTAGTGGCCAATCTTATCACCCTTTGTTGGTGCATTCTCAAAACTGTGGCAGAAATTAACTACTTTGGCTTGGTGCAGTGGCTCACGGCTGTAATCCTAGCACTCTAGGAGGCTGAGGTGGGAGGATTGCTTGAGGTCAGGAGTTTGAGACCAGCCTGAGTTGAGAGCAACACCACCCTGTCTCTACTAAAAATAGAAAAAAATTAGCCAGGCGTGGTGGCACACACCTGTAGTCCCCAACTATTTGGGAGGCTAAGGCAGTCGGATTGCTTGAGCCCAGGAGTGTGAGGTTGCTGTGAGCTAGGCTGATGCCACAGCACTCTAGCCTGGGTGACAGAGGGAGACTCTGTCTTAAAAAAAAAAAAAAAGAAAT
Source organism: Cheirogaleus medius (assembly GCA_008086735.1). Taxonomy (NCBI): domain Eukaryota; kingdom Metazoa; phylum Chordata; class Mammalia; order Primates; family Cheirogaleidae; genus Cheirogaleus; species Cheirogaleus medius. The sequence continues at coordinate 11,701,570 of VBSM01000813.1, read as the reverse complement.
TAACTACTTTATTGTTGGATATGACATTTTATACAGTATTAGTATTTCAAATTAAAAGCATACCAAAGGAAATATTATTGTTAAAGTATAACATTTTAATGACATAGATTAATATTCAGAGTTAAGACATTTTAAACATCACTTTCTTTGTTTTTATTTTAAAGAATTCAGAAGGAACTTGCAGAAATTACATTAGACCCTCCTCCCAACTGTAGGTAAGTACTTACGGATTTTTATATACTTGTATCTTTTGCAGAAGGTACAGTTGAACTGTTGGTCTGATGTGCACTTGTTGTAGTTTGATTAATTAGTATAAACATCATTGTGGTTTGGACTTAAATGACTGTGGAAGACAGTGATGGTTGTTTTCTCTGTGCAGAAATGGAATATTTAGCAAGTGTGCTTGTAGTGGTAGAATGGAGTTGCCAAAAGTAGTGCAATGCAATAAAAATAAGGTAATTTTTATCCTATTTCATTATCTTCTAGTGAAAGAGGTATTAGGGTCTTAAATTATTTCTTTAATGATAGAATAATAGTGTGGCTAAAATATTTGCTATCTGATAATTATTCAATTGTCTTTTTGGAAATTGATCTTTAAAAATGCAGGAACATTAAACAGTGTTTCTTCATGGTTTACATTATTTCTGATGGCCATTGGTTGTGACTAAGAATGGGTGATTTGAGGCAGTGATGTTGAATATAAAACACCTTTCTTTATGACCACATGCCCCAATTTTCTGGTCAGTGTTTACTTATAGGAAATAAAAGTGCTTGCCTGGACATGATTAATGTAATGCAGATAAATAGAGAAAGAGGAGAAAATTAACCTCCTACCTTGTGCTGCTATTTTGAGTCTGGTGCAGTAATAGTTGGAAGATGGCTGTTTATCTATTTTAAGACATTTATTTCTGTTTTGATATGAGGTCAGTGTTGGAGCCATGCCAAGCTGGAGTATTTTTTAGTTTAAATTGATAGTCTTTATGCATTGAAGTTGAGAGGGCAGATTAAATGAAAATGTTTTCAATATTGAATGCAGGTACAATTTATTGTTTGGTATGACTTCTGATTTTACTGATATTATTTTTATGTGAAAACAAAGATAACTATAATAGTTAATAAAAATGAAAATTTTGCAGATGGCTGTATTGATAGTTGGCTAGTTGACAACTGTTTTGTGTAGGAAACATTCTAATAAGGCTTATTATGTTTGTGGTGAATCTAATATGGTTCTTTATATGAGAGTCATGTACAAGTATATAAACTTGCAATAATAATGTTCAAAGAATGTTTCATATAACAAATATTTCTTAGGTAGAACTGTTTATTTAACATACAACTTTTTGTTACCCTTAAGACTGTGTTACATTAAAGCTGTTTCAGGTGGCAGATCATTATTTAGCTTTTGGTGGCTGATTTATATAACTGGATTGATTTGTGGAAAAACTCCAGTTTGAATTAAACTTAACACCCTTGTTTCTTAGATAGCGTTTATTTTAATGGTTGAATCTTTTTTTAAAAAACAAACTGTTATATGACATATATTATTTTTATAACCTTTTTTATGAACAACTGAATTGATAAGGATGTGTCCTTAATTTATACACTTGTTTGCTAAATTTGGATGACATGATTGGCAAAATAAACTACTTTGTTGTGATGAGCTTGTTTAAGGCTCATTTTTGATAAATGAAATCCACATGTATGCCATACTGTAGACTGTTTGCAACTTTGCTATTAAATATTTTCTAATACATTGGATAGTCTAATTTTGCTTTGACTCATTATAGATTATTTAACTTTAATTAAACCAATATTGTAAGCATGCATGAAAACTTAAGAGACTGAGGAAAGGAATTATATAATGGCTATTGTTTAAATAAACCAAAATATTTGAACCACAGTTCTATTTAAAGGAAAAGAGAAAAAAGTTTAACTATAGTGTCATCAGAAATTTGGAAGTTTACTTTTTCATTGAATGTTAGTTAATGATACCATTACTGGTTCATATGTAAGCTCTTCATAAATAAAGTAAAATATATATAATAATTTTTCCTTTTTAAATGTAGAAGTCTCACACGTAATAAACCCTTAAGACACTTTCGGGAAAGAGACCTACTTTAGTTAATTTTCTGGCTTATGGGAATTTGCAAGGAAATCCACTTGTGGTCTTAGCATTGGATAGCTAATAAGTTTAGGTCTATAGTGTGGTGGCTTTGGCTGCTTTTATTCATTCCTAAATAGTTGCTTGCACCGGGTCAGGCAGAGAGAAAGATCATCTACCTTTATGTGGTGCTCCCTTTGGTAAGCAAAGGATCCTCTATGCTGTGGCTGTGGTAATCGCAACTAAGTGGTGATTAGTTGTATGTTCCTTGTGTGCTTGTGTTACTTTATGTAGATGTTTGGTGTGGTTGTTAAGTGGATTACTGTGGTCTTTGGATTGTTTGGTGTCAAATATTTGATTGTGGTTTGTAGTAAATCTGCCCATCTATATTTCAATGAAAATGTGTTTACTATCTTAAGAGAGAGAAGTCAGGGCGTAGTTTTAGTTGGGCTTATTTTTGGTCAAAGCTAACAGTGCTTTTGTGGTTAATTTTTAAATGTTCTATGCTGCCTGATGACTATAATGAATTAATTTATAAAAATATAGCAAATTAGAGTTATTTGCCTAATAGAAGGAGTCAGAGTCCCTTACTTAATCAGTAAGTCAGTTTGGGCAGAGAGTAGGGGAGGATTTCATATACTGTTTGTCTGGGTAGGGGTGGGTGTGTGTCACATTCCATTTAGAGTGTGGTTTATCCTATTTCCTGGAACCTTAACAGTAGCACATCCTAATACTGTGTGTATGCCAGGTTGGAGATGAGACCTCTAAATTTTGGTGCATCTCTTATGTCTAGTTAAGCTTCTCTTGGAATCATATGAACAAACTAGTATGTGTTAAGTGTTGTGCAAGTCTGTTATATGAGCATGTTGGAAATACAGTCTCCCTGAATCATAGCATTCAGTGTAGATAGATATGTTTAAGGCATTTTTAGAGGAAGTTACTCTACTATAGTATTGGTTAAATTTTTTTCAAATTTTTGAATAAACCTAAATATTATTTTAAAAAACATCTACAAAGGATTTAATAAATTGAATTATTTCTTCTAATAGGAAATATAGCCTCATGTCTTTCAATTTTTTTCTCACTTTTTTCTTGTCCTTGAATGAGGTAAAAATGTAATATAGTTTTATTTATTAAAATATGGTTTTATTTTTGAAGTTGGTTTAAATTTGTCTTTATCATTGTTTTCTTCTTATATTACAATTTAAAGAGCAAATATTTAAAAACAAAACTTTAAGATATATCTAAGAAAAAAGTTTCTGCTCATAAAATCATAGAGTCTGTAGGACCACAAACATAGAAAATTATAGATTGAGTGAAATTTGGTATATGCCTAGAATATTTTCCATAAATAGTAGAGTATATTTTTCTTGGCCTCAACTCTTATGGGGAATAACATAACTGACACTTGCAATGGCTCTATTTTGAGGCCTCTGCAGATCCATAAATGTTTTCATATCATCAGCTGAGTTAGAGGTGCTGGGCTGTGGCTACAATTGCTCACCACCTTAGCTGGATAGAGTGGGTCAGAGTCATGCTATATCTTTATGGAGCTCTAACAGGCAGAATTGCTGCCTCTCATAAGTGACTGCATGTTGTGACTTTCACAATTCTTCACAGATTGTTAAAAGCAGATTTTTAAAACTTTTTTATTTTTAAAGAGATGAGTTCTGGCTCTGTCACCCAGGCTGGAGTGCAGTGGTGCAATCATAGCTCACTGCAGCCTCGAAATCCTGGGCTCAAGTGGTCCTCCTGCCTTTTGGTAGAGACAGGGTCTTGCTCTTCCTCAGGCTGGCCTCAAACTCCTGACCTCAAGCAATCCTCCTGTCTTGGCCTCCCAGAGTACTAGGATTACAGATGTGAGCCACTGCAGCAGGGTAGTAAATTTTGAGTCAGAAAGTTTAAGACTTCCAACTGGTTTACTTTTCATTGTCTCTACTCAGTAGTTAAGACATTCCCAGCATAGAAGAGGCTGTGATTGGACATAAACCTAACCGTTGTTGTGTCTTACTGATCATGAGAGCCATTTAATAGAGGAAAGTGTATTTTCCAGATCACAGTAACTGAAAGTATATATGTAGGGAAAATGTGGTGGTTAAATTTTTTGAAACTGTCATAGAACAGGAAAGCATTGAGACAGAAATTGGAAATAGTGTCTAGATAGGTGTGATCTCTAGAAAAAAGAACCAGTGCAAAAACCTAATTATTGTCAATAATTGTTTTCCTTTTCTGGTTATTATAATATTTGTACAGTATTTTGTAGCTTTTAAAGGATTTTCATATGTAATATTATTTAGTCTTTTCAGCCACTCTGTGGGACTCCTAAATTCTCAGAGTTGCACAGCTAAAAATTGTTGATTTGAATTTAAACCCAGGTTTTTTGATCTTTCATTCTTTATTTTTCTATGTGTAACTAAATAGAAGAAATACATTAAAAATTACATTTGTGTCTAGCTATTTGTGGTTCAATTAAGGAGTAAAAGAGGCCGGGCAAAAAAATCAACATGCAAGGCAATCTGAAATATAATCTATAGTATGTTTGATTTATATTTTTGAATTTTGTGAGGCAGTATTAGCTGGAGTATATTGAAAAATAATTTTTTGAGTATAATGATTACTCCATACCCCTTCATGTGTCTGTGTGGGTACATGTGTTAGTGTTATTATTACTAGCACTTGTCCAAGTAAAAAATTTTTTTACATTTGACAGTTCTTAACTCAGTGTTTGCAGATGTCTGCACTTTTAATGCCACATTGGTTTTTCACTGTTACTCAGCCTGATTCATAAAAGCTCCTAAAAGTTGAAAAATCAATGAGGAAAAACTTCTTAAGTGAAGAGGTGAACTAGACTTTGAAGAATGGGTAGAATTTTGAAAGGTAGAAGGAAGAAGGGATGGCTTTAAGTAAGAGAATGAGTGCATGCAGAAACGGGAAGGGAGAGAATTTAGTAGAGTTGGGACAGTGAGGTCATCAGGTTGGCCTCCTTCTCCTGTGGGAAGTAAGATTTGTTGGGGGCTAAGAAAGATATTGAAATTACCAGTTGCTATAGTTTAAGCTTTAAATATTGAGTAAAAGAATGGAATTGAAGTTTTGATAAAAATTTGTGTCATACAAATTAATCTGATAACGTATAATACGGAGTAGAGAAGGAGGTGAAGGAGGGGAAGATATAAAAAGTTAACTAAGAAAGCTGTTGTATGACTACAGTTTCCAGGTAATATAGGACTTGATGATATGGTGCTAGAAATGAAAGAGAAAAAAAAATCAGTGGAATGGGAATTGTTTTCGAACTGGCAGACTTTGTTGATGGTAAGGTTTTGAGAGACATAGTTAAGGATGTCAAAGATGAATCTAAAGAGTGTGACATTTGTAGACGAGGGTAGTTAGTGGTGATACTTTTGGCAGAAACGAATTTGTCTCTATGGCCTCTGCAAATCCTAAAATTGATAATGCTTCCCTCTTCAGTTTGGCTGCCTGGAAGCTCATAACCTTATTTGCCCCTCAATTTTAGTAATGAACTGCATTTTGTATAGAAACCTCAACCTTCTGGTTGTATTTTTTTTCTCCCATTTCTATCTGTATCTTCACATTGTATTATACTTTCATTCTACATAAATCTTTGTAAGCTAGCTCATAGTCTTTCTGGAACAAGGCATATTATTATTATAGTAAATATACAGTATGAAAAACTGAAAGTTTATGTGAATGTATATTGGTTAGCAGAATCCTGGCATATTTTTAAAGAGGAGTCATTAGCATCATATAACTTAAATATACGTTGAGGGCCTTTGTTATATAGGATACTGAATTATTCATATTCACCTCTCCTTTCTTTATTACAGGTAATTGAGAAATATTTTTTATTTATTCCTTTGAGTCCTTGACTCAGTTGCTGCAGTGTTGAGTGGTTTTGCATAGACTTTATGAAGACAAAGACTCTTTAGGTAACATTGGAAGTGTACTAAATGACTGGAACAGTTAAAAATTGTTTGGAATAGCACCTGTAGGTTGTATAGCTGCAGAGTAGGGGCATGTGTACAGTGTGACAGAGAATGAGAAAGCATGGTCTTGCCTTATATTCTGTTGGCAGTTCAGAATTTCAAGTTTCAAGCTTATTTATGTTCTCATTTCTATACCTTTGTTTCCTTATTTTTTTTTTTTTAAGAGACCAAGTCTTGCGATGTTGCCTAGGCTGATCTTGAATTCCTGGGCTCAAGTGATCCTCCTGCCTCAGCCTCCTGAGTAGTTGGGACTACAAGGCATGCCACCATGCCTGCCTTGTACTTTCTTTTATGATTTTTAAGATGAATTCATTCATTACTGCCAAGAGTATATGTATGGTTTTCTTTTTGCCTTTACCTTTGAGATTTTTTCACCTGGGATACAACTGACACAAAACCTTAAAGAGCTATTTGCCTGTTAATTTTGGATGGAGAACTTTATATGTAATTGTTTGTTGTGAAGTACCTCTGCCCCAGCCCTTTGCAGGCCTCCCCCTCCACTGCCCTCCCCTGTCGTAGTGATGTCATCATAGCAACTTCAAACTCCTGGACTCAGGGGATCCTCCTGCCTTAGCCTCCCAAGTAGGTAGCTGGGGACTTCAGGTGAGTGCCACCATGCCCAGCTCATTTTTCTATTTTTAGTAGAGTTGGGATCTCCCTCTTGCTCAGGCTGGTCTGAAACTCCTGGCCTCAAGCAATCCTCTTGCCTCGGCCTCCCGGGGTGCTAGGATTACAGGCATGATCCACCAAGCTTGGCCCTGATGCTTCTTATTACGACCGTTTTGCCTATTTCACCCACTTGGGTTGGAGCTCTTTCTTTAATCCCTGTATTTCAAACTGTAATATTCATTTGATGTTCAATATACCTATAAATGAGTAAATACAATTTATTATAGTAGGGAGCTAACAGCTATTGACTGCTTGGATGTTCGAAGCAGTATATGGAGTGTGTTACCGACATTATTTTACTTGATCTTGGTGACTATCCTTGAGGACTAGTTTTAAACAGTGTTTTATAGAAGGAAAGACAGGTTTAGAGAGGTTAAGTAATTTGCCCAAAATCAAGCAGCAAGTAAATGGCAGAACTAGTATTTCAGCTTTGTTTCTGACTTCAAGGCTCAAGTGTTCTGAGGCATTTCTTTTCTTTTTTCATTTGCAGAATAGGTGTGGGTGAATCAATGTAGAACAGCACGGTCCCGGTAGAATTTTCTCTTTTGATGGAGGTATCCTTTATCTGCATTGTCTAATACAGTATCCATTAGCCATATGTGGCCATTGAGTACTTGAAAAGTGGCTAGTGCAACTGAGTAATTGATTTCTAATTTGAATTTAAATAGCCATATGTGATTAGTAGCTACTGTATTGGACAGCATAGATCTAGAAAAACAAAATTATTCTTATATCAGGTCAAGGTCATTTTGACCTTTTTTTTGATGGTGTCTGTAGTTTTGTGTTTACACTAGATAAAGTGCATACATACATATGTACATAACTTGTCTCCCTTCTCCCACCAACTGCGCCCCACCATTCACCATCATAAGAGTCAGGGACTCTTAAATATTGTGGTAGGCACTTAATTAAGTAAAATACCTTTATTACTATTATAAAGTATTACTTGGTTAGATATTTTTAATTTCTTAACAAGATAAAAGTGATAATGCAAACCATTGTTTTTATATGTATAGACTTAGAGGCTATTGCAACTTGAATGTTTGTGCTTTGGCATTCTCTCCAAGCCAGAGAGAAATGGTACGCTGTACTGTTTAATGACAAAGCCAGGACTAGTGTTCAGTCCTGATAGTTCAGTGTGTTGCTTGTTTCTTTGATAGATGTGGATGTATTTATACACTTAGAAAATTTAGATACAGCTCATGTAAATATGGAAAATTGGGATTCTTATCCATGATCATGAGGTACCTTTTAAAGGAATTGGAGTTATTTTTCCTGGAGAAGTGAAGGGGGCATGGTACTTGTGTTCACCGTTTTTCAGAGCTATAAAATTCTGTATTAAACTTATTCTTTGTGATTTTGGGGAGTAGAGCTAGCATTGTTATGTTGAAGTTAGAGGGAAATCATTTTCTGTTTGATTAAAAAGGCTTTATCTTAAGTCAGAGCTGTCCAGGGAAATAATGGGAGACTTCAGTAGATAATAAGTCCCCCCACCTCTAGAGGAACTAAAAGTGAATTCGTTTGCTTATTTCAGAGGGATTTTCAGGTGGTAGATGGGAGATAATACTAGAATGATATTTCCTAGCTGCTGGACCGTAGACAAAATGAAGCATATTTTTTTATCAGCTTTTATCCTCTTCACCCATAGATTGTGACTTATTTTTCCAGTCTTCTTTGCCCTCTTTGAGGCAATGTTAGGTAATTTATATACTCTATTCGCCTATTTAAAGCAGCCTCTTTACTTGTTTCATATTTGAGTTGGTAAGTGAGGCTTTTTATTTCCTTCTTTACTTAAAACTTTTAAATTTCTAAGAGGAGGAGGATATATGATGAACATGAGGAAATAAGAGTCTGGTGTGAGGTTAGAGATGTAAATTAGTATCTATCACTTTAATAAGTCCCAGATTATTACATGTTTCATAAACTCTATTTACCTGACATATTCATGAAATAAAACTATTATTAATCAAATGTTAACATAAATCAATTTCATCATCTAATGTGAATATTTTGAATATCCATTTGGTCAGTATTTATACCTTCAAGTTTATCAAACTATGTAATAAACTATTTAGAATCCTCATGGTTTCCCCTATTCCCTTTGGTCATGGAAAAATATTACTTACATCCTTAGAAAGTATAGTTTATTTGGGATGTGCTGTTTTCTGAAATAAATATTCCATGAGCCAAGAAATTTTGGGATTAAAAGAGAAAGTTTTTTTGAGGATTTCAGATGACAGAATACACTAAAGAAACCACCACTGCCCTTTATACATACATGTGGACTGCCTATTTCATTTATAATCTATTAATCGAGACATTTACTTTAAAACTCTTGTCCAATCCTAGGAAAAGATGACCATCATGTGAGCAAGGGCAAAATTCTGTGGCCTAATTTATCAGAGCAGGATGATTTGAGACCTGCATGCAAATGGTGAACTGGAAGGTGACAGATTCAGCTGCAAGTGCTGAGGGGAGATCTGTCTGTGGGGAGAACAGAGTTTCAGAAGAGTGACCCAACTATTCATTGCTTTAAGCATGAATGTTTTGGTGTCAGGCTCAAGTTACCAGGCAAAGGGAGCCCAAGTAATAAGTTAAGAGGGTCTGGCGGGGTGGGATTGGCACTAGCTTGAGCCTGTAGGGGCACAGTGAGATGGTGAATGAGTGAGAAGGTAGAACTGTAGGTGTTTGGGAATCAAGCTCCCTTGACTAAGGTGGGTGAGGATTAGACAGGAATATTATCCATTTTTTATGAGTTAACTATCATGTTCTCCAGCTTAAGGTATAAGATTTGCCTTCTCATCTAAGTCCTTGTGCATCACTTCAGTAAATGCCCTGCAATAGCCTGGTTCATAAATGATATTAAGCAGTGTTATGGTCCTACTTTGCACACAGCTAAGATTTGAAGTGGAAGAAAAGGACAAATTTGTGTTTTAAGAGGGGGCAAACAAAGGAATTAAATTTACTGTCTTGTTGCATTGGTGTCAAATCCTTTAGAAATTTTTAGAGTTGATATAATAGGTGTTTTATCTTTTGGATGATTTCTTAAAACATTGAAATAAAACCTTGTGCATTTTACTCTAAATTTGAGTGGTCATAAGGCACTTCTGAGACTACCTAAATGGCTTGGGACTCTCTCTCAATTGCTTTAGTTATTACAGTACCAAAAGAACCTTATAATAAGTTAGCTTTGCCTAAAAGGTTAAATGGACCCCAAAGATAACATTAGAAATAGCCTCCAATATTTAGGTAGCAGACTTATTTGGTTCTTGATAATCTGCAATAATGGGAAATTAATATGTATTAATAGACTACATATGCTATGTAGTGTAAGGTAAAAATACATATTTAAAAACTACATATTCATGGACTATGAATCACAGATGGTATTCTAAATATAATGGACACTGTTTTAAATACTAAATTTAGGGTTTCAATAACCCCTATCAAATATGTAAATATGAGAGTTATAAAACATTTAATAAATGTTTATTAAAATTATCAAATGGCAATTATATAAAGTTGACTTTTCTGCCTTTCTCAAATTATGTATGGGTCAGATGAATACAACTTTCAAGTGTGAGAAAAGCTATTTAACAGTGCTTTCAATTTTTGAGCTTATCAAGGTGTGGATTAGTGGATTGGTTGCTGACAGAATCTCTGTACAGAGAGTTGCACGTAGTTTCAGATGTCGTCATTTTCCATGCGTGCAATATTCTTTCATTCCCATTTGCCATTATTTTGAGACGTGAGGTGTTTGGAGTGGAATATGACCAAACTGTGTGTAACTTTATAACTATTTAATACCCAGATGGAGACTCCTGACTAGCCTTTAGAGATTTTGGTAAATTTTGGTTGAGCAGATTTTCAGTCTTCTGTGTGGAAGATAGTCAGAGATGAATGTTCAGTTGTACATATGTTTGTTCAGTTGAACACATACATTCAGTTCACCCAGTGACCTTCAGCTCCTCCATGGTCAGCCCCATCAGCTGGGAATCCAGCTAGGGAGTTCTGACATTTACAAAGTAGAACTTGTATTTTGGTAGACACATTTTTCTAAGTAGAGATTAGGTGGGCTTAAATTGATATTTATGTGTTTGCAACATTAGCTTTATAAGTTAGGCATAGTCAGGGACTGTTGGGATTAATGCCCCGTAGTCTTCTGGAGGCTTTAGAAGGAGGGGAGTCTCTTGCTATACTGATCCCTAGGGGCTCAGGTAAGTGTCTGTTTTTGAGTGCTTATTAGAATTAGGCTTGAATTAGGGTAGGATGGAGCAGAAATGCATGTACCATGTTGTTAAGAGGTAAGAATTTGTCACAGGAATGAGAATAGTCTCCATATTTGATAAAATAGCTGGTCAGAGATTAATAGTGAAGTCCATGGATAGGCCCAAAATGGTATTGGGGGCCTGGGAAACAGAAAAATAAAGTTATTTTCTTGAAAGAATGTGTCAGGTGCTTGTGTTTTCAGAAAATATTAATAACTACTACTAGGCTAAGTGAATAATAATATCAGCTGAGTAAGGTATATTTTGAGATTATTCATTTAACATTAAACAAATATTTTCTAAGGGCTAGTATGTGATCAGCATGGTGCTGGATACTGGGAGTGGGGAGTGGTAGCAGGGGACTACTATGGCATAAGATGAAGTTGTAAAATGAGATTTGGGCCAAATCAAGCAGAGTTTGGGTTTTATGAGGATCATTCTGGCTGCTAGACTGGAGGAGAGTATGAGACTGGAGGGTGATATTCATCTAGGCGAAAGAGGATGGTGTTCTGAATTAGGGTAGTAGCAGGGGAGATGGAAAGAGGGTAATTTGTGGTATATTTTTTGAAGGCAAATTGACAGGACTTGCTGATGGATAGATGGCAGAGTTAGGGGGAATGTTAGAACAGAAGAAGAAATCAAGGGGGCAAGTTTGAGTCTTTTGAGGAAATGGTGGTGCCTGTTTTGAGATTGGGAAGATTTGTAGGGATAAGTGATTTGGTGGACAGGATCAATAGTTCTGTTTTGGATATGCTAATTATGAAATGTATGTGAGACATCCAAATGGAGATGTCAAGCAGTCATTTGAATATGAGTTTGGAGCTCAGTGGAGAGCAGGAAATACCAATTTGAAGTTGTCATCATAAAAATATTTGGGTTCATAAGAATTGATGAGTTTGTGTATGGAAAGAGTATAGATAGAGAAGAGGACTCAAAACCAAGCCATTTGAAACCATAGCATTTAGAGATGGGTGAAGGAGAAATAGCCGGCAGTGGACACCAAAGGGGTTCAACATCCAGGAGGTAGGAGGAAAACTAGGAGAGGTTTCCATTAAGTTGGGAAAGAGAGTACCCAGTTCTTAGTGAGTACATCTAAAATTAATCATTAATGAAATTTTCAAGTGAGTACAAAAGTGGAATAAAATTGTAAGTACTCTCCTCACCAGGAAAGTAATAAGTAAATAAAGATTGACTAGTTGCATTGAGATTTCAGGAGTAATTTCTTTGGTAATTTTCCAAGATTATCCATATTACTTGTTCAACCAGACTCTGTAATTGGGCTCAGGAGGGAAGGCTTTTCTCTAGGGAAGCAGGGTTCTGCCCATCTGACTTTTGCCCAGTCAGGCTCAGGGGCTTAGGAATGCCTTTGAGAACTCACAGGTCCTTTTCTTTTTCTTTTTTTTTTTTTCCTATGGACAGAACAGAGCTGGTCGTGCATGTGTCATTATTTATTGTCTTTCTCTTACTGTAGTGTATTTCTCACTAGAGAAGAAGTCGTTGTTGGTAGCATGTCAGTTTATATATATGTCTAGCTTCCATCTCTGGGAACACACAATTAAGTGTGGTCAGCATATACTCTTCTTCATTTTTGCCACTGAGAAAGAGCTGTCGGGAATGTTACATCTGGAGAACAGCAAAGGCTACCCTCAAAACCAGGGTTGGCTTAAGTGTGCTCTTAAACATTTCCTGTGGATGTGTGGACTACCTGTCTCTCTATCTCTGTCATGACTCCTGCCTGTGTTCTGTGTGCACAGAGGCCACATAGTAGTAGCAGAGACCGAAAGCCTTTCCCTACACATGTGCACAAGCATGGCCTTTTCTCTAACTCTTCCATTTGGACTTTAAGGCCTAGCTCAAATTTCACTTTCATTCTATAATTTTCTTTGCTGTCAGTGCACTCACAGCACCTGTTACTTTGAGTTAGATAGAGGCAGTATTGCACAGTGGTTTCCTTTGGAGAGACTGCCTAAATTACATATTCATAACCTCTTGGTCTGGTTACATAATTTCTCTGTGCCTCAGTTTTATCTTTAAAATCACATGGGGTTGTGTGAGTTTTATATGAATTAGTATATGTAAAGCACTCCGAGTAGTGTCTGGCACATAAGGGCTCAAAATTTGTTGGTAGTTGATGCTGTGGTTATTTATAAGGCTTGCATGCATCTAGTTTCTTCATTTGTTTTGAGGTTGTGAAGACATGTGACGTATTATTCATTAACTTAATAGAGTGTGTTGCATATAATAGGCACTTAAATATTTTTACTCAGTCACTAAGAGAACTTTGGCATGTTTTATTTTTCTCTAAAAAATTTTTCTCTAAGGTAAGTATCTTGTTACTTGTGCGTGACCCTAGATTGCCTGGCTGTCAACATCTTTTGATAAAGGTTTTCGATTTTCATCTGTGTGTGGAGGTCTCATCAGCTGGGCTGATGTTAGTAAAAGGAAGATAATTAGAAAATTCATTAGGAGGTTATATTGACTATTTTATCATGAAATTAAATCATTAGTTTTTCATGTTTGCAAAACTCATTAATTGGGGTTGTGTTTATTGTCAGCTAGAACTTTTTTTCCCTTAAAATGTATTCTTTAGTTTTTTATATTATACTCAGTGTGAGGTTCTTTGCTTTATTCTCACATGTATGTGAATTGTACAGATCTTATGTCTCTTAGCAGAGACCATTAGTAGTTTAGAACAATAATAGTTTTTGAGGAGGAGGGGATGGGTATATATACATACATAATGAGTGTGATGCACACCATTTGGGGGATGGACATGCTTGAAGCTCCGACTGGGGTGGGGGGATAAGGGCAATATACATAACCTAAACATTTGTACCACCATAATATGCTGAAATAAAAAAAAATAGTTTTTGAAAGGTGTAAGATCCTACTTAAGTCAAAAAATATTCTGTACAATGCATTTATAAATAAGGTCTTATTACATTTGTTAATATTTCTTCAAAACATGAGCTTAAATTTAGTTTTAAGTTCTCATACAAATTCCTAAAGGAAAAAAATTTTTTTTTAAAGTTAAAAAAAAATTTTTATAGGATTTTTCAGTTTAGTTTGCCTTTTTTGATGATACAGCTCAACAACCATGAATACATTCAGTACTCACAGGTAGATTGACATTTTAATCAGTCCATTCACAAGTGGTCAGTGCTGTGGGGACATGGAATAATGTAAGATATGGCTTCTTGATTTTAGGAATTTATAATCTTAATTGTTGAAAAAAGCCCAGCTCACTTGAAATAATTACGGAAGAATATTAGAAAGCATAGAAAAGGAACTGTGTAGTAGTAAGATGCATCTAGCAATCTTGTCCATTTATTCACCAAAAACCTACTGAGTACTTTCTTCTCATTGGAGTCAAAACCTCTGAGTTTTACAAGATGTGTGAAATTGAGTGAGTTCCTTTCTTTTACTGAATTTACCTACCTCATAGGATCATGTATGATAATGTATATGAAAGATCCTAGACACTAAAGCATTATGCAAATATAAAGAGTTATATAATGTTATTTGGGAGAGACCATGTGTACGGTAGTAATTAAAAGGAACAAAATAGTGAGGGCTGGAATAGAGTGGGTAGGATTTTCCCCTTAAGGAAACATTAGGAGTAAAAGGCTGTTATTAAAAGCCAGTACATAGAATTAATGAAATATAGGTGGAGTATCCCTTATCTGAAATGCTTGGGACCACAAACATTTCAGATCTTTGAATTTTTCAGATATTGGAATATTTGCATGTACATAATGAGCTATTTTGAGGATGAGGCCCAAGTCTAAACATGAAATTCATTTATGTGTCATATACACTTTATATACATCTCCTGAACGTAATTTTGTTTTTTCTCTTGGGAATACCGAAGTGTGCTGTGATTTGACTGTGACCCGCCACATGAAGTAAGGTGTGGAATTTTCCCCCTTGTCATGTTGTGTTAGCATTCAGAAAGTTTTGGATTTTGGAACATTTCTGATTTTGGATTTTTGGATTAGTGATGCTCATACTGTAGTTGGAAAGAGAAGATAGTCTTCAATAAGATGGAAAAATTATCCAATCATGTCCTTTTGGAAGATGAAATGTTCTGCATAGGTGAATTTGTTGAACAAGTGAAATATATCTCTTCAAGTTCCAAATTTTTATATTTTATTATTTAAGATAAAATGTATCTCTAAAATGGGTTTTACATTTTCCTCCCCTCTAAAAGAGAGTATACTGAGTGTGACATTTTCCTGTTAGTTTAGAACTTTGTTCTCAACCTCGGTTATGATACTGTAATATAATGATCAATTATACAACTACTGAGTTATTGAGGTATATAGGGATTTTGCTTCATGCCCTAAAAAGGACCTCAGGCTGCTGTCATTTTTTAAATTGAGATATAATTCAGCTACCATAACATTCGCCCTTTTAAAGTATGCAGTTCAAGTGGTTTTTAGTGTATTCACAAAATTGCGCACCCATCATCCCTATTACTTTCTGAGCATTTTCAACAATCCATGCCCATTAACAGTCATTCCCCATTCTCCCATCCCCCCCCAGCCTCTGGCAACCACTAATCGACTTTGTGTCTCTATGGATTTGTCTTTTCTGGACATCTCGTATAAATGGAACCTTACAAGGTGTGCCCTTTTGTGTCTGGCTTCTTTCACTTAGCATAATTAAAGCATTCAGTTTTATAATAAAAATTCTACTCAAATAAGTGGATGGGGGTAGGGAGGTTTGAGAGATCCCATGAAAGAAGGAAGATGAAATAAGAGAGAGAGAGATGAGATCAGATGAAATTGAGAATTAGTGAACATTGACTATCTATAAGCCTGGGCACTATGCTAAATATGTTGGGTGATAGAGCAGAAGAGATTCTAAAAGGTATGCTGTTTTCTTTCATCCTTTGATTGATTATTTGGACTTTGAATAGAAAGGACAGTTGTATTCTCTTGCTGTATAGAATTACAGAATGAACTCTTTGAAAAGGAATTAGAAAGCAGATCAGTCAACTTTTGGCTACTGTGATTTATTCCTTTTTTAAACTGCAATTTCCATTTCTTCCCAATTTCCATTTCTTGAGGTATGTAAGGCTCTTGCCACATGATGCCAGCCTTGTCCTGGGTTATAGTTTTTATGTGTCATAATGTAGCCAGGTTGAATTTTGGAAATACTATAGACTGGGAGAATAGGTATCTCAAGAAGTTTTCTTCATATCTTATTGTTGAATATTTAAGGTTAGACTAATTGGTTAAACATTCACGTTTTATTAACCAGTAACTATGTTTTTTTCATTTATTCCATAGATAATCCCATGCCCCTATTAAACTTGTTTATCTAAATTTTAATTCTTTAGCTTAGCAGTTCTTACAGAGATTAATTAAGTTTTGTGTTATATTATTCTAAAGCTGTACTAGTGGATCAGCCAGTTAAAATTTTTTTTCTATTGGGTAAGCTGTTTAGTTTAGCTCTTTATTCAGTAAACAATGAGCTTGGGTGATACAATTGATACATGGCCCTGTGCTTACATTAACTATCAATAGTCATTTCTGGTTTTACCATATTATCCTTAATAAATGGTAATGATCAAGTTTAAACTTTAGGGAGGAAATCTGTCATGAAATAGCTTTGTGTCTGCAGTGCACAGCAGCACTATTTATGCCATTACTAATCTTTAGGGCTTTATGTCTACAGTGAAAGCTACCAATGAAATCTGACAGGATCTTTTGACATTTTTACTTCTAAGCATTATACATCTAATATAGGGGTGAATTACACACTTTGTATTGTTGAGCTGTGATTCTTTGAGCTTACTTAGTAGCCTAAGGATTTTCTCTGTTTTCCCACAATCACTTATAATTTGGATAAAAATTCCCATTCCATTGGAGTATCTTAGTATTCAGCGAGTTTTTTTGTGGGGTTTTGTGACCTTTACTGATGGAGCATTACATAGATGTGCTAAATAAAGGTTAATGATAGTGAAAATTTATCATGTTGATTAACTAGTTGAATAGATGTTAACACTTGAGATTTAATTTTATTATTTAAATTTTTTGTTTAGGTATGTTTAAAATAAACCCTCTCACTTAAAATTTAGCCATTATGTATAGCTGCCTACTGAATGCTCCATATGAATATTAGTAGACAGTTCAAAAGTAACGAGTCCAAATCTGAACTCCTGCTTTCCCCACCCACCTCCAGTCTCCTGCACCCCTCCAAATCTTCTTCACTCACAGTCTTTTTCATCTCAGTTTATAGCAAATCTATATTTCCAGTTAGTCCAAAAACCTTGGAGTCATCTTTGATTCCTCTCTTTCTCTCTCACTCTATATTCAGGCTGTGAGCAAATCCTTTTGGCTCTACTTTACAAGAGATCTAGAGGCTAATATCTTCTGATTTGCTCCGTTGTTAACTGTTCTGGTCCAAGCCATCTTTATTTCTTGCTTGAGTTATTGCCACACCCTCCCAACAGGTCTCTCTTCTTCTATCCTTCCTTCTGTATAGTCTATTCTTAGTATGACAGCCAGAATGATCCTTTTAAAATGAAAGTCAGATTGTATTACTCCTTGTATTCCCATTGCATACTTTCTCTTTGAAAGTGATCGGGTCCCACTTAGTCTCTTGAACACTCTGCTCTTGCTGCGCTGGCCTGGTCCCTGTTTCTCAAAGATGCCGGACATGCTTCCACCTTAGGGTCTCTGCTCTGGCTGTTTCCTCTGCTTGGATTGCTTTTTCTTAACAGCTGTATGACTTTTTCCCCTCACCAGTCTTTCCTCAGGTGTCATCTCAGTGAGGCCAACTGTGATCACACTCCTTGAGCACACCCAATCTTTTTTTTTTTTTTTTTTTACTCTGCTCTTTTTCTTTCCACAGAACTTAACATCTAACATTTACTTCTGTCATTTACTTATTATTACATGCATTTTGTACTCTCTCTTTAGGATGTGAGTATCCTAAAGATACTGATGGTTTTAATAGTGCCTGGAATATAATAAGTGTTCAATAAATTGCACTTTAATGACCTTTCTTGACAATAGAACATTATGAGCACCCCAAAAGCCTTCCGTATTTTCCCTTCTATCCATACATTTCCCCAAGTCTGATGGTTTTTACAGTTGTTTTTAATATGATTATCATTCTCATACAAATAAAGGTCTTTTGCATAGTAGTGGTCTGTTGTTACATAGAACTTCATTCTTCAGGTTAGGTGTGAGTAACAACATCCTTTTATCGTGTATTTTCCAGTGTAGTCATGAGCAGTCCACAAAACCAAAATGTATTTTGAAACAGAAAGACTATTTCTTGAATTTATGGAAATGTGTTTTAAATTGTTTCTACAAACTTCTATATCTAATAGATGTTAACACTTGAGGTTTAATTTTATTATTTAATTTTTTTGTTTAGGTGTCTCTATAAAATAAACCCTCTCATTTAAAATTCAGCCACTATGTATAGCTGCCTACTGAATGCTCCATGTTAATAGAATAGAATTAATAGAATATTACTATTGTTTGCTTCTTACAAATACAAATATCACAGGAATGAAAGCTTTCACATTTTACCAGAATCTTTATGATTTAGATAATAATTTTATTCTGTTGACAGTATGGAGCACTTTGTAGATGGATATCAGGTTGTCATAATGTGCCATAACTGCTTTGCTTGAAAATAGTTATCACTGAGTAGAGATAATAACTATTGAAGTTAAAGGAAACTGCAAAGGATACTATCCTAGTTTGGTTTTTTGGTGAATAAAATTCTTCACTTGCTGCACTAGATCCAGTAAATATGGACAAATAATTTTAATACTAATAATGTCATCATTTGTTGAGCACTCATTAGCTATCAAGTCTCATGCTTCATCTGTTATGTTCCTAGAAGTTCTATAAGGGCAGATATTACCATTTCATTTTTCTAAATGCGTTCAATTTCTGAGCCTCAGTTTTTCTCTCAGACCTCAGATCTTGTGCCCTTTACCCTACATCTTGCTCCCAAGCCCAGATTCTTCCTGGTTTTTATTTTGTATTTTATGTTCTGAATTTTCTCTGAAGAGTAACCTATATTCATGTTATGGCTTTATTTAAGAAAATAATTTATTGTTAAGAATAATACAGTTTTATGGTTCAACAAAAAATTACTTTTCAGGCATAATTGTCTTGACAAGTTTACATCTTTTTTCTCAAGCATTGGTTAGGCAAATTGAACTTCTGAGTACCTTTGTGGTATTGTGAAAATCTAAAATAAGTTGTTTACAAGTATTTCTTTTTCTTGGCCTTAGGACTTTAATAATGAATTTTTTCTAAGTAGTCCTCTTCAGAATACTTAAACATAATAGAGTGCAGCAGATTTTGTTTTGCCTAATGTCAGTTTAGAGAATGTCTACCTAATGTCAATTTAGAGAATATTTTACCTTTTAAATGAAAATTATGATGCCTGAGGATCTTTCGTAAGCCTGTGTATTCATTTTTACTTGGTATTTTACTTGCTACCATGATCAGTGGCAAGCGATGATTTTTCCCTTCTCCAACCATGGAGGTTTTATTTTTAAAAAGCTAGTACAGCTTTAAATTTCTTATTGTATCAGTTAAGGGTGATTTTATAGGTAGAAAAACATGCTTGAGTTTCATTTGAAAGAAAAAATAACAAATTGCATTAATGAGAAAAATTTAAAAACATGCTTAAGGTTTAAACAAAAACATATTTAGGAGAAACTTTTAAGCTGAATATGCCTTGTGCAGAAATTTTAACCAAGAAAAGACTAAATGATCTTTAATAACTATGTTCTTAGCGTATGTAGGCAAATTCATATTTGCATGCAATATTTGCATATAGAGATAAATTAGTGTCTAGTTTTGTATGAATTCCAGTCTGTAATATACATTCTTTTTAACAGGTTACATGCATCTTTGTGCAGTCGACTTTTCAGTATTTGTATTCTTTAGCTTCCTTAATGAAGATTTTTTATAGTCAAAGTGGAAGAGGGCCAACTTTTTATTGTTAGTGCAGCAGCATAATTAACTATACAAGGTTTGTTTACTATAGCAGAGTATTAGAACAATGCTTCAAAGAGGAAAACATATAGAGAAGCTTAGTAAATAACACAATGTGTGCAAGGCTGGCCAATTATAATAATGCCTTTATTGGGTGGTTCTTGAATTTGTAAGCACATGCTTACATTTTTCAGATAATAGGAACTAAATTGTCTAATTTTAATTGCCATTTCTATTGCACTGTTATAAGAAAATAATGGAAATTTTGCTTGGATAAATGTATTGGAGAAATGTTTTATATACTTTGGTTCTGAAAGACTTTGAGCTCTTAAACAAATGGGTAGTGTTGGAAAGGGAAAGAAAACTCACTCTAAGGCATACATTTTATTTATGACTTCTGAATCAGAACTGAAGAAAAATGATACATTACAATAATTTATTCAATAATAGAATAAAATTTTCCAATAGGGCTAATACCATTAAGAGAATTTAGGGCTTTGCTCATCTCACATTTTCTGGGAAGGTCCTGATTTCAGATACTCCTTGTTTTCTTTTATGTAAATACATTTAGAAATCAGAATATCCTTTGGGTCTGTTTATTGTGGTCTAGTGAATGTGGTTAACCAATATTTAGGCACTGTGGAGATACAGAAAAAGATGAGATAGTGAAAGATACTGAGATTATAGTTCATTTACATAAAAATAGAGGGTCATAGGTTAAAAAAACCCTACAGCACACTTATTGTCTATAAAAGACGGTTTGTAATTGATAAATAAGTTATACACTGTTTAAAAGAAGATACAAAGGAAATACTGACTTCTCATGATTGTTAGACATTATGCTGAATATTGTCATATTCTCATTTTTAAAGATTTCATGTCATCGTCCTCAATTTACAGTTGGGGAGACCAAATCTCAGAGAATTTACATTGTTGGAGATCACACAAAGCCAAAATTGAAATCCTAACTTTAAATTCCATTTTCTTTTATTAAATCATTATGAATGACTAGAAACCTTTAAAGGATATAATTTTTCAAATTGACTGAATTGGATATCTTTAATTAAATACTACAACTAAACTTATCAAAATAAAATATTATAGACCTTACTTGGTTCTTAAATGTATTCACATACTAAGGGATTTTTGATATTCATAATAACAGCATGAGTAATTGAAGTCATTAGAGTAATCAAGCAATTTTATTTAGTAATAATATATTAGAATAGCATTTTACAGTTTTAAAGGGCACTTTCATATCTGTTATTTTTGTACCTTAAACCTTTTATGAAATCTGCCAAATAATTGGTTTTGTTTCCTCTTGACCTTTCTAAATGAAGAAAAACCATGCCTCTTTGAGTTCAGGAATTATCTTTTGCATATCTACACACATACGTTTTTCATCCTCCCACCAACTGTTAGACCCGAGGTTGGGCACTTACTGGATAAATGGATGAAAGGATAAATAACAGGACAGATTTCAAAAGGAGAAGCAGGAGGCTTTGGGTGAATACCTACTTATAAGTTGTTGAAAATAGGCAATAAAATGTATTTTGAGCTTTGAGTACTTGATTATCATCAGTTAAATCAATTAATGAAACATTTTATAAATCTTTAGTTCTTTTTAAAACTATAGTAGTATATGTATGTCTTCCCCAAGAATTTAACACAACAAAGCATCTGGATCATTGCCTGGCATATAGTAGGCATTCATTTGCTTACTAAGTGAATGAATAACCACAATAAGAGACTTTCTGGACTTTTAATTCTTCTTTCATTTTTTCAAAAAGCCAGTTCCCATAGAATACAAAAAGTAAGAGAATTTATTAATTCTCAATCTCAAGACTGAATTGGTTTTTTGTTATTGTTTGTTTGTTTTTGAGACAAAGTCTCACTCTGTCGCCAGGGATAGAGTACAGTGGCATCATCATAGCTCACTGCAACCTCAAACTCCTGGGCTCAAGCGATCCTCCTGCCTCAGCCTCCTGAGTAGCATCTAATTTTTTCTATTTTTGATAGAGACTGAGTCTCACTCTTGCTCAGGCTAAGCCCCTGAGTTCACATGATCCTTCTGCCTCAGCCTCCCAGAGTGCTAGAATTATAGGCATGAGCCACTGTACCTAGACTGGTTTTATATTATAGCTCTTGTACTGTATTGTCTTGCTCTTTAATATGTGATATTGAAATCAGAAAATAACCTGGTTACATGTTACTTATGTCTATGAGTGTATTATTTTTTTAACAGGGGTATTTGGGTTTAAAGAGGAAGAATTCTTCCATAGAACATGAAAAAGGCATTTATTTGACAGTGAGCTGAATTTGAAGGCTCATTTGCAAAGGTACTTTCCACCACACCTATACCCTGGAAATTAGCTTATAAAGTAATTCTGACATTTATTCCTTCTGGTCTTCCTCCTTTTATTTACAGAATTACTTTTATAAAGTCACTTGCAAATTCATTTGTGGTTTTCCATTTTGTATTCAAATAGCATCTCTGAGGATTCTAAGTTGTAAAAGTCTTTAGATTTTGCATTTTAAAAGAAAGATAATATTGCCATGTAAAAATTTTGATTAGCATCATGCTTTAGCGAGTCCATTGCATATGCTAAGCAAGTACATTTTTGTCTCCGATTCCCAATTCTAATAAATTTTGTCTTCATTTCTCACTGTTGCAAAAGTATAGATCATGTTGCCCATTTTTGTTGTAATTGAATACTTTTTTTCTTCCATCAAAAAAGAAATTGCCGGCCTCATGTACTTCAGCTTCACATATTTCCATAGATGATTTGATCAGATGACAGTCTTAATGACAGATGACTATCTGATTCTGTTGTTTTGAATGTGAGAACACTCATTAGACAACATGGCCAGAATTACCCCATATCCTTATTGGTGTTTCACTCCTTTTTATAGATAGGGAAGGAATTTCTCTGTCATTTCCTAAGACTGCCTTAATTCTCCACTGTAACTCGATTGATGGAATAGTTAGGGGACCAGGTGAAATTTGAAATTGTTACACAAAATCTGAGTTCTGCTAGTTAAGTGCAATGTTGAAAATTTAGAACATTCAGCAAAAAAACATCTGATCAATTTGCTTATGTAATCCTCAAAAAAGAATGTGCCACATTATAAAATTAACAATATATAAAGTTGTTTGCATCAGAACCACTTTTAGAATTTTTTAGTGGCAACATCTCCACATGCATTGCACTTTATTTAACTTCTGTCAACTGTGTATACTTAATCTTCCTTACAAAAAGGAGAGAGCATACTTGAGAGAAATATAATTTAAGGAGTGCAGGTGAGAGTCATTCAGCCATTCCTTTCATTTTGATCAATGAATGTGTGTCCCTGAGTGAGAGGTGGAATTTCTTTCAGTTCTCAGTTGACTTTCATAGTGTAAACATCCCCCTTCCCTGAGTGTGATTTTAGTCTCACCTAAACTGGTCAGCTATTTCATTTGGTTAATTCACCTGAATGAACAGTGATCTATTGCAGTGCTAGAGGAACACTACTGAAAAACAATACTTTATAGTCTCTTTAAGAGATACTCAAAATAATATTGAGTGTGTGCAGTTTTTGCCTTTTACAGTGACTTTAGAATCTAATTTTTAAGTAAGATGTGACTTTACCATAATATATGAATTAAAGACAAACAAGATCAATAGAGCCGAAGCCAATGGAAGCCTTTGAAAATGAATCACCTTTAAAAATACTAGGTATCTAGTAAGATATGTGTAGAGAAATAACTTTAATTAAATATATATATATATATTTTTTTGAAGATGAAGGTCTTGTTCTGTCACCAGGGCTGGAGTGAGCACCAATCACAGCTCACTGCAGCTGTGAATTCTAGGGTTCAAGCCTTGCTCCTGGCTCAGACTCCTGAGTAGCTAAGACTGCAGATGTGCACCACCATGCCTGGCTAATTTTTTTTTTTTTT
>VBSM01000813.1:11649763-11677510 GCA_008086735.1 Cheirogaleus medius | reverse complement strand
GGTGGCACGTGCCTGTAGTTCCAGCTACTCAGGAGGCTGAGGCAGGAGGATCACTTGAGGCAAGGAGTTTGAGGTTGCTGTGAGCTATAATGCCACTGCACTCCAGCCTGGGTGACAGAGTGAGACCATGTCTCAGGAAAAAAAAAATTTGCTTAGTATATTTTCCAAATCTTAAAATTTGGGTCACTGAAAATAAGTGGAAAGCATTCGACTGATTTAGAATAAATGTAGTTAAATTAGCCAAGATTAGGGATTGCAATGACCTTGAAAATAAATGACTATATTAATTAAAATTCAGGCTATTTTAATTAAATCTGATGGTTAAAATAAAAAGTCATCTATATTAACCCAGAATTAAAAAAATACGCATTCTTGAAGGATTGCATGATAGCTTCTAAGTTATATGTCAGACCCTGATCTAAGTGGTTTGCCTGTCTTACCCTTTTATTCTAGGTGGTTAGATAGACACTGTTCTGGGAGCTTTATATATATATTAATCCATTTAATTCTCAGTAACTCCATAAGTAAGGACTGTTGTTATTAAAACCTTACAGATGAGAAACTGTAAGATAGTCACAATTAGAGACTTGCCAAAGTCACAGAGCTATTAAGAAGATGAGCCATGATTCAAATTCAGACTGCCTGGCTCCATTTCTGTACTCTTGTCTTCCGTGCTGATTCTTGATTTTCTGTTTATGTTATTATTGTCTCATAGATAAAGGTTTCACATGCCCACTTCAGTTCACTGAAAGTTCACATGGAGATTTTGAGACAAGGTCTGCACTCAGTGAAAATTTTCTGATTTTGTATCAGAGGTTGTTTTATAAGCATGAGATTGGAGAGTGTTGGCATAACTTTATATCAAACTAGATCACCAGAAAACTATTAATATTTAGTCATATATTTTAGTATCATTCTCTCATGTTTGATCAATCTTTATAAGATGTAGTTATATAAAAATATTTCTACATCTCCCATTAAACTATAATATGTTGAATACATTATCTCTTATGATATTCAGTGTTCCCTTTATAAGAGTTTACATGATAAATTCTGTAAGAATTTAGTTTCAGGGAAGTTTCTTTCCTTCTGGTCTGTCACACTTTCTTCTATCAGCCATTGAGAATTATATAGTCCATTGAATTTTCTGTTTGCTTTGGCTGCAAGGAAGCTTGGAGTTATATTTCATTTTAATTGTAGTAACTTTATTAGCCTAGGATTTTGTTATGGATAATTTCTTCTCCTGTTCTCTGTGGCAGGAGTTTTTAATCCATTGTGTGTGTGTGTGTGAGAGAGAGAGAGAGAGCGCGTGAACGTGTGTGTGTGTGTGTGTGTGTGTGAGCTTCAGGGAGTTCATGATTCCCCCTCCCCACCCTCCCACCCCCGAAAAGATAGGTAACTTGTTTGTGTGCAGTGGTAATCTGGGGAAGTTTGCTTGGCTTTTCTCAGATTTTCAGTGACCTCCCCTGACCCCTTGACTTTTTATTTTATATTTTAATGCACTGATTGTATAGAGTGTCTTGTTTTAAGCCTATTTGGCAATAATTGGGCTGTTAATCATACTTTTACATTCAAATCATCATCCTATTTCTCAGTTTTGTTGGAAAGTTAAGAAGCAGCCTTTCTGTAATTTTAAAAACACTCAGAATCTTGAGAGTAGTTGATGTTTTCATGCAAACTGTGTATATACTATGTTTCTTTTCTATTGAAGGAGCTTGTCTTTTTAAAATTTATTACCTTAAATAGGCTATAGTAAATTTGTAAAGTGTTGTTATTAAAACTTATTGTGATTTATTATTCAGAATTAATGTATTGAAACCATAAAATATATGAAAACAATATTACTACATCTCCCTTCTTTGTTTTGTAAGTAAACAGAAAAGATTATAAAATTCAAAGCATCTCTCTGTGCTATTTATGTATTAGGAGATAGAACTCTTCCAAAATACACTGTTAGGGCAGGGTTACCAGCAATTAAACAGGTACTCCACATAAATATGCTGTAATCCAAAAGAGCACATGCAATATGTCTTTGATTGTAGTAGGCTTTTTGGCCTATTTCTCTGCAACAAAAAACTAATTACTTAAGATGGAAAAGAGAAATAAAGCTGTCTGCTCTTCAGTGTGTGATATCTTGGTTGTTTAAATTTATGAATTGTATACACATACATATTTTTCCATTAAAGAGTTAATGACTAAAAAACTACCAAGGTATAGTCATAATAAGAGTGGTTGTATCTGTGAACTGTACAGCAGTGTAAGTGATGGTGTGAGTTGTAATAAATTATTCAGTAGTTCTTTGCTACACAGTTATAGAACACTGTAATAGTGATCTGAGGACTGACTTAGAAAAATGCATACATAACACGCTATCATTTAACTTGCTGCTCTGCAGACTATTTATGTGAAAAATAATTTGTGTGACTTTACCACAGACATTAAAATTTGGTTTGCCAACAAAACCAGATTTTCTTAAAACATATGATTTATATTCCCACAATAGAAAGAAACCAAAGCTGCAGCATTGTCTTGTTCATTATGGAGTGTATTTTACTTTTGTATCTAAGTTGGTTAACTTGTAAAAAGACTACTAAGATTACAATAATGGCTAGTGTTTTCGCTATTTTATCTTTTAAAGAGAGACTATTTAAGAAGCATTCATTGCAAGCTTAGCAAGTGTAAGATACTGAAATAGGTTCTGTGGGGACATGCAGAGATGATATATTCCTTACCCTTATGTTAAGGGTTCCTGTAAAAGAAAACTGAAACTAGGAGAAAATATATTTGGAGTTAGACTTCTAGAAGTATTAGAAGAAATTATAAAGAAAGCAATTTGATTAGATAAAATTACAAACTAAAAGTATGTTGGGTGAAGAGAGGGGAAAAGATCCTCTAAAAGAGGCAAATAACAAACTGGAAAAATGTATTCACAGTGAGACAGGCAGAGGATGACAAAGCAGTAAGAAAACCATGGTTACTGTGACAGGTAAATGGTCATAGTACACAAATAGCGTTCACAGAGGAGGAAATATGTTTCCTAACAGGCATGTGGGAAATGTCTAACCTTGCTTGTAATCTAGGAAATATGGTTTAAAACAAGAAATCATACATAGTGCTGCTGAAATTACTACTGTTGCTGAAGGACTGTGAAAGAGACAATTCTAAAGTGAAAGCATTTAGGCACTGTGCTTCAGAAGCAATAAAAGTGTTCATTCATTACCTTTAATTCAGTAATTCAATATAAGAGGCTCTAGCGTATGGAAAATCATTAAAAATATGGACTATTACCTGTAACAATGAAATTGTGGAAGTGAACAATGTTATGTAAAAAGAAATGGCTAAATAAATTAGAGTTAATCTATTCATTGGATGATTATGTATCCCATAAAAATAAATGGGAAAACTATATAGTAATATGAAAAGATACATATAAAAAGGAATAGATTATATGTAATTTATGATTAAAAGTTTATAAAATATAAATATAAAAAAATTTGAAAGGGAAAGAATTTATAATCCTTGTGCTATGGTAATGAGGTTACAGGTAATCTTTTCTCTCTTTTGACCTCTCTTAAATAGTGCTATATTAATTTTAAAATTTCAATGTAGATTTATATTTTTAAGAAGATCTAAGGCCAGGCATGGTGGTCACGCTTATAATCCCAGCACTTTGGGTGGCTGAGGCAGGAGGATTGCTTGAGGCCAGGAGTTCAAGACCAGCTTGGGCAACATAGTGAGACACTGTCTCTACAAAAATAAAAAAATTATCTGGGCCTGGTGGCATGCATCTGTAGTTCCAGCTGAGGCTGAGGTGGGAGGATCACTAGAATCTAGGAGTTGGAGGCTGCAGTGTGCTGTGATCATGCCACTGTACTCCAGGTTAGGCAGTAGAGTGAGACCCTGTCTCATAAAAAAAAAAAAGATGTAATTTTTGTTCTTGAGGAACTACCAGTCTAGTAGGATAGAACTACAATAAAAAAAATATACTATTGACATGAGAGAGACATAAGTCACTACATGTTCTGGGAAGACTCTTAAATACAGTTTTATATTTTATGGAGTGTTTATAAACTCTCCAGGAATATATGTGGTGTTGGAAATGAATGAAGATGAATAATGTGGTCTTTGCTCTAATGGAGCTCTGCTTTAGTTGAGGAGACACATCTTTGCACCTAATTAGATCCTGATACCAGTCATACTTTATTAAATACTCCAACGAATGTTTATATCAAGAATGACTTGAAGGCATGGGGAAGAGAGATAATTTTGACTGAGAGATGCAAGGTTAGTTCTAGGTTTAGGGAACATCTAGTTGCCCTGATTTTCTGGAAATGTAAGTAAGTGTTTGTGGGGCAGTGATAGGAGAGCCAGTAGCCAATGGAAGTAGTAGGAAGCTGGTCCAGACTAGTTTGTACAAGTCACTAGGAATACAGAGATGAAAAATCTATTTCTAAGGAATATGTTCAGTATGAGGACCAACAGTTAACTAAAATTCAAGATATTGGCTTACATTTTTATTTTGAGGTTTATCTGGCTTTATTAAAATTCCTATTCATAAAAATCTGATTTACGACATTGTTTCGTTATAAAGGAAATCACAAGATACTGTGGAATGACATAGGAGGGGGATGGGTGTTTGGTTCTGACTGGGAAGAAAAGGGGAAGGAATAACCAAGGAGAACTTACTGTAGGAGGCCATAAGTGAGCTGGATTTTGAAGGAGAAGTAGAAATTAGAAGAGAGAATGGGAGTGAAGAGGAGAGAAACCTGGAAAGTCAGAGTGTGGCCAGACAATTCTCAAGGTTATGTAATCTCAAAGGGATTTGGGAACTCAGTTTTTTCTTTCTTTCTTTTTTTTTTTTTTTTTTTACTAAAGAGACAGTCTTGCTCCCTTGTCCAGGCTGGAGTGTAGTGGCATGATCATGGCTCACAATAAGCACAAACACCTAGGTTCAAGAGATCCTCCTGTCTCAGCCTCCGAGGTAGCTGGGGCTACAGGTGTGTGCCACCACACCTAGTTAAATTAAAAAAAGGTTTTTTTGTAGAAATGGGGTCTTGCTATGTTGCCCAGGCTGGTTTTGAACACCTAGCCTCAAGTGATCCGCCTTCCTTGGCCTCCCAAAATGGTGGGATTACAGGCGTGAGTCACTGCGCCTGACCTAGGAACTCAGTCTCTTTAAGGCTTTTTTTCTTATGCCTTATGATATGTTGGTAAGTGTATGGCCATGTTTAAAAGAAATTTGGTAACAAAAGGGGTAAGCCAGGGCTGTGTAAGTGGTTTCTGATGTCATATAACCTGGCCATCTTCAACACATCTTAAGAACAGTTTGTTGTGAGATCACTGAGGTCAGTTTAAGAACTAACTTATTTAACTGGTTATTAACATCAGGCACTTAAAAAGGGTACAATGTAAAAGAGAGGTAAAAGAGGTTTAGTATTTATTAATGATTTGCTATATGAACAGAAAGCAAAAATCCAGGGATTTAGTAAGGCAGCTAAAGGGAATTGAGAAATACAGGTATAGAAAGAGTCAAAGTAGGGAGAAAAAGGGCATTTCCAGATAATTAACACTGTTCTAGGTGGGAAGTGGTTGATTGGTCTAAGCTCTCTCCTTTTTTTTATTTTACAAAAGTATGAGCTTCTGAACATTTTGCCGTTTATCATATATGGTGCCTTTTTCTTGATTTTCAGCAGATTTAGTTTCTTTTAATCTAAACTATTTTACTATTGGATAACTTTCCCAGCAGCTGGGAATGAAATACTCCCGCAGAGCAGCTTGGTCTTTAGCTGGGGGTGGTAGCACATGCCTGTAGTCCCAGCTACTGGGGTTGGTGGGGGGCTGAGGCAGTAGAATTGCTTGAACCCAGAAGTTCAAGGCTATTGTGTACTATGAGTGTGCCTATGAATGGCCAGAACACACCAGCCTGGAAAACATAACAAGACCCCATCTCTAAGAACAACAGCAGCCGCCACAAAAAAGGCAGCTTCTTGAGGTTATTTATTACTAAACTTGCTTTCCCAAACCAGCTTTTGAGGTTAGTTCTGGAGACAGCACTGTGCTGCTCATCATAAGCCTATGAGCTACCTGTAAAAATTGTTCTGTTTGCCTACTCTTTAGAATAAAGCCAGCATGTGAGTCACAACCATGTAATTTTTCTTTTGTTCTTACAATTTTCTGATTACAGAATTCTTGTTAGAACACATATGCTTTTAGTGCATTATGGGAAAGACTTCACTGATGTTAATAGAGTTGTATGTATAGTCTTATCATGATATTTCTAATTAAAATGAACATTGTGGCTGGGCACAGTGGCTCACACCTGTAATCCTAGCACTTTGGGAGGCTGAGGTGGGAGCATCGTTTGAGATCAGCCTGAGCAACATAGCGAGGCCCCATCTCTAAGGCAGGAGGGATTGCTCGAATGCAGGTGTAGGAGCTTGTGGTGAGCTATGATGACAACCACAGTACTCTACTCCAGGTAACAGAGTGAGATCTTGTCTCATAAAATAAAATTAAATTAAATTAAATTAAATTAAATAAGGATTGTTTATTTTAGCTATTGTACCTCTAAGTAAAATATTGATACTGCCTTGTCATATCAAATACTTGTGGATTTTGATAATTTACTAGTCTTGTTTAAAAGGTATTCCACAACAAGATATACATAAGTGTGTATATTTTTATTATATAAAGAAACTTTTGTGTTGTAATCATTGACAAAAACCAGTGGGTTATTTCAAACAGTATTCCTGAAGAGTATGAAATTTAATCAAGAACACTTTAATTCTTAGTTATAAATTTTAAAAAGCAGGAAAAAATTTGATTTGTTGAAGTTATGTCAGTTTCTTTGAACACAATTAATAGAGTCCCTTTGGAATTATTAGGATTTATAAATTCTTCATAATTGGTACTAAATTAGGTCAGTAGTATGGCTGCATTTTTTGTTCCAAGTCCTTTCTACATTTTAATGCAATGTATTAGGTATTTAATGTTCAGCTTTTTCACCTAGAAGCTTTATCTACTTATCTCTAAGGCCCCTGTGTGCAGGCTTGCTCACACATATGCGTATAAATTCACTTTCTCTTTATAACTGTCCACTTCCATTTTTTTCTCCCTAAGGTTGCTAAAAAGGCATCTGGTCTAGCCTAGGAAATTGTAGTCCGTTTCAGTTCTTCCTACCCTGCCTACATGTTTTGTTAGAAAATCATACACTTAAATAAGAATAGAAATCTATTTATTTAGGTGTTGTGAACCACAAAGGAATTGGCACCAACTCATTCATTTCTCTACTTTCCCATCTCAAGTCTTGGGAAGAGTGTGCTTTTGCAGACCCTACATTCTTTCCTTCTGGATGGATGTAGCTTGTGGGAGAAGCTATGGTAAGTCCTTCTGAATCATGGCTCCTTTGTGTGGGTCTTCATCTTTCAGGAGTGGCCACACCAGAACTGTGATGCAGGTTATCATCTAATTGGGATGAATGTAATGACATCCACAGTACATGGTTCAGGCTAAGCTCTTTCTTGGTGATCTTCCTCTACCCATATCTTCTCCATTAGAGCAGGACTAGGCCTTCACTGTTTCCTTGACTCCGGGACTGTTAAACCATGAACAGAGTTTTCCTTCTTATATTTCTAAGGGTCAATGTCACAAGTGGAGATCTTCAACAAAATAAATATACCTAGTGAGCTCTGCTGCTTTATCTTGCTTAAGGAAGACAGGTGTAATATATTAGGATTTTCCTTGGTGGCTAACTTTTTTTGATTCATGGTGTATTGAAACCCACACATGCTCGGTATCTAGTCTTATGCTTGTCAGAATTACTTTTAACTCTTTTTTTTTTTTGAGACAGAGTCTCACTTTGTCGTCCTTGGTAGAGTGCAGTGGTATTAGCCTAGCTCACAGCAACCTCCAACTCCTGGGCTCAAGAGATCCTCCTGCCTCAGCCTCCTGAATAGTTGGGACTACAGGCATAGGCCACGGTGCCTGTCTAATTTTTCTATTTTTAGTAGAGACAGGGTCTCATTCTTGCTCAGGCTGCTCTTGAACTCCTGAGCTCAAGTGATCCACCTGTCTTGGCCTTTCAAAGTGCTAGAATTACAGGTATGAGCCACCATGCCTGGCCTATCTCTTTTTTTAATTTGGAGAAAATATCAGTATTTTGTAGAAAGATTTATAGTGTATAGACTTGCATTTGTTTACCTTCATAATCCTCCTGGATTATAAATTAATAATCAGAATTTTAAGAAATCTCCTACACTTGGAGTAATTCCTTATGTTCTGTATTTTTGCCTTTTCTTCATATAGATTTGTCTCTTTCATCTATTCAGCAACTGCCATTAAAAAACTCTCTTCCTAGGAGAGATGATTGTTAGAAATGGATTTAAAAAGAAAAGGTTAATGAGAAGAGATGACAGTATGTATATAACCATGTGATTGCTCTGTAAAGTATGAATTAATTATACTAATGATGGAGGCTAAGCCTAGCATAGGGATGGGATTGGAATGCTAGCAGGATGGACTGGCAACTAAAAATGCAAGATTAGAGTTTGTTATTGAGCAAACAGAAGGTAAGGCCAAGGATTAACATTTGATTAAAAAGACAAGGGAAGCAAAGGTGGTGACTAGTAGATGTTTTTAGTAGGACAAAAAGAGAGAGATGTCACCAACAGTTGAGAGTAGAATATGAGAGAGGGTTAGTCATGGTATTGGAAGTGGTTTTGATATAAGTATGGTTAATAGTGATAGTAAAAAGAAGAAAAACAAATGTGTTCGTATCACTGTCAGAATGTATTTGACTTTAGTGTGGCCTATTGAAAAAAGTCACCTTAATATACTGCTTTTGAATGGACTGATTTTAAGTATAATAGTTTGCCTTTGTATATCAGTTTCATTAATTACAATAGTGAAGTGAGCTGTCTACCAAAAATTAGATCATTATGTGGATTATAACAAACATGTTTCTTTTGGTAGTGACTTTATAAAAATGGATCTCACCCCATGAAAGGATAAGGTATTTGTCATAATGTTTTGACTTGTGTGAAATAAGGCTTTTTCTGAAACACAGAAAATGCTCAACAGTTTTTCTTTAAAATGACCAATTTTATACAGGCAAAATCTTTTTTAAATGAACATTGCAGTGGAAAAAAATTCACAAAGTCACTTTAGGTTGTAGAAGATGTGTGGAACCAGAGGCATAAATGTTACCAACCAGCACTTTTGTGAGATTTCTTTTGTATCTATGTAAGAGTCATTGAAGGACCATCCTTTCTCTCCTAAAATAAACAGGGCAGCAATTCCACATCCAATGGGGCCAGCTAAATCAGTATTTCCTTGATGGTCCTTATGAGAGAGTACGTATATGTGTGTGCTCATACATGTGCATGCAGTGTATATGCCCATGAACTGGGTTATCTCAAGTGGAGCTGTGCTCATTTTTATTTAAGCTATCTTTTTGGCATGATTTGGCAAGAGGTTAGGTTTTTTTCTCTTTTCTCTAAACATTTAGTGAAAGCACTGCATTGTTATTGAATTTTTTTCTTATGAAAAAACAGTATTTTAAAAAATCCATTGACTCAAACATTGTAATTTTTCTTAGGCTTTGGTCCCTAAATTCTATTCTATCTTACATGTGAATATATAACATGTAGAAAATTACATTACAGCATATCTACTCTGTAGAAATTGTTTAGATAATTCAACATATTGGAAGAGATTGATAGAGCCCCAGTTCCTCAAATGAAAAATTTGACTGGAAGATTTAAGGGTGAAAGGACCCTAGAGAGTTTTCTCAGTTTAGAAACAAAAGTAAAATTCACTAGTTTTGCTTACCTTTCTCTGCTTTATAGTGTCAACAAGTGCTATTAATGGAAAATATGTAATACTCTATAAATATATATGACTATTATGTACCCATAATAATTAAAAATTAAAAAATGAAGCATACACATTTAAAATAAAATATATAGATTTAGGTCAGTAGACTGCAAAATCCTACTTAAGTTCATTAAATATAATACTTGTCTAAAATTCTTTTTTCTCACAAAAATAAATACATTAAAATGTTATTCTTCCTTTTGTGTGATTTAAAGTAACAGGGTGAAATCTGACATCCCTGATTTATCTTTTTAATTCATCACAATGGAGTCCTAAATATGTGTGTAATGTTGTTGAGTTAAAAATTACTGATCTGTTTGTCTTTGGAAGCATCTGACTTACAAAGAAAATTTCTAATATCTAATAGTATTATCTGATTCATTTATTATGTATGTTTACAATACTATATATTTTTTAATTGAAAAGTAGCTGTGAATTATCAGCCTGTGCTGAATAGTACTTATTTTCAATCTGCCAAGAATATTTCATACTGTAGTTTTAATTAAAAGAAAACTAGGCTAGGAGCAGTAGCTCACACCTGTAATCCCAGCACTTTGGAAGGCTGAGGTGGAAGGATTGCTTAAGACCAGGCTGGGCAACAACATAGGGAGACCCCTCTCTATTAAAAAACAAAACAAAACAAAACTCAGCCAGGCCTGGTGCTGCACGCCTGTAGCTAGCTACTTGTGAGGCTGGGGCAGGAGGATTGCTTGAGCCTGGGAGTTCGAGGCTGTAGTGAGCTATGATGATGCCACTGTACTCCAGCCTGGATGACAGAGGAAGACTCTGTCTCAAAAACAAACAAAAAAACAAAAATAGAAAAACCCACACAAAACAAAACCTCTCAGAAAACATAAAATGTAGAATCTGAAAACGATAGAGTTCTTTAAACCAATTATATGTAAAAAACGTACTTTTTTGAAAAAGAAAAACAATATGGCACATGTGACCAATCTGTGTAATTTAATGGAACTCAGTATTTGGTAAGCAATATAAGGGTGTGATAGAATTCTTTTAAAAGCTTAGGAATTATGTAAATTATTCTTTTAAAAAGTATGATATTCTGTGTTTGAAATGCAAGATCGTTTGGAATGCATTGGTATGAGAAAAAGTCCCTCTCATCCTTCCCTCCAGCTTTATTCAGTTATAATTGACAAATAAAATTATATATATTGAAGATATACAATGTGGTGATTTTATATATGTATAATGTTTATCATAATCAAGTTAGTTAATACATCTATCATCTCACATAGTTACCAATTTTGGAGGGGGGGGCAATGGTGAGAACATTTGGGATCTACTCTCTTAGCAATTTCCAGGTATACAATACAGTATGATTAACTGTAGTCACCATGCTGTACATTAGATCCTCAGAAATTATTCATCTTGTATCTGAAAGTTGGTACCCTTTAATTAATATCTTCCCATTTCTCCCACCTTCTCTAGCTTTTATGAATTCAACTTTTTTAGACTCCCCATATGAGTGAAATCATACAGTATTTGTTTTTGTCTGACTTAGAATAATGCCCTCCAGGTTTATCCATGTTGTTGCAAATGACAGGATTTCCTTCCTTTGTTATGGCTGAGTAATATTCCATAGTGTGTGTGTGTCTGTGTGTACACACATCTAAACAAAACACCACATTTTGTTTGTTCATTTATAGGTCAGTGGACATTTGGGTTGTTTCCATATTTTGGCTGTTGTGAATAATGTAGCAGTCAACACGAGAGTACAAATATCTCTCTGATATTCTGATTTCCTTTCCTTTGGATAAATACCCAGAAGTAGGATTGCTGAATCAATGGTAGTTCTAGTTTTAATTTTTTGAGGACCCTTCATACTATTTTCTTTAATGGCTATACTAGTTCATATTCCCATCAGCAGTACACAGGGCTCCCTTTCTCCACATCCTTGCCAGCACTTATGTCCTTTTGATAATGGCCATCGTAATAGGTGTGAGGTGATGTCTTATTATGGTTTTGAGTTGCATTTCCTTGATGTTTAGTGATGCTGAACACCCTCTCATGTAACTGCTGGTCATTTGTATTGTCATCATAATGTTTAAACTTTACTGTGGTCTCAAGTTTTCATGTACAAAATCTTTAGCTTCGGAAAGCAAAAAGCACTGTTGGAATTGTCCTAGCTTATTTTCTAAAGGTGCAGAGGAAAAGAACTTCCTACTAATGAGGAAAAGCAGGTGGAAAGGTTGGTGTTACAGAACAGAGATGGAGAAAAGAAACATAGGGGAGAGGTGGAGGTGTGTTCTTAGCTAAGGGAAACAGCACTGTGGTTGGGATACAGAAGTAATATTAAGTCTGTACTTAATGAACTAACTTCTTGAGCCATTGGAGTGCTGGGGGAATTTTGACACCTACTTCAGTTAGATGAGCAAGGAACCATAAGTTTCTCTCTTTCATTCTTTTCTTTTCCCCTCCCCTCCCCTCCCCCTCCCCTCTTTTCTTTCTTTGACAGAGTCTCCCTCTGTCACCTGGGCTAGAGTGCCGCATCAGCCTAGCTCACAGAAACCTTCAACTCCTGGGCTCCAAAAATCCTCCTGCCTCAGCCTCCTGAGTAGCTGGGACTACAGGCACATGCCACCACACCCGGCTAATTTTTCTATTTTTAGTAGAGATGGAGTCTCAGTGACTTTATACTGTTATTACAAAGTTTGGCTCAAAGTTAGTTTACTTCTTGGACTTAGTTTACTTCTTGGACTCAGGGTAAGATAGATATCTATATATCTCAAAAATCTTAGGTGTTTTTTTTTGGACAAAGTTGCCTAGGCTAGAATGCAGTGGCATCATCACTATAGTTCATTGCAATCTCAAATTCCTGAGCTCAAGCAATCTTCCCGCCCTAGCCTCCCAAAGTGCTGAGATTAGAGGCATGGACCGCTGTGCCTGGCCAGCCTCAGTGTTCTTAACTCTTTTATTTTAAAATTTTTGTGAAACAGCATCAGTCACTGGTACCTTAGAATAGATAGGCCAAAGCCTCCCTGTTTTTCTTACAAGCTTTCAGATTGGGCAACTTAGACTACAGTTGATTTGTACTCCATCTCATTTGACACAGTATTTGTGGTGACTAATAATAATGATGATGATGATGATAGTTAACATTTAGTGAGTGTTCAGTGTAAGCCAGGTAGATAGTCTTATATAATTCTTATACCAACCATATGATGTAAGTACTATGGTTATCTGTGTTTTTCTGTTGAGAAAATAACAGCAGAGTTAAGTAACATTCTGGGAGATGGAGGTAGGAGGTATGAAGTCTAACCATTGCTCTTAATATCTATGGAGGGAAATGCAAATCAGAATAAATGTCCAAACCAGGAAGAAAAAGAAAATTTTGAATGTTCATGTCTTCAGGTTCCACAGCTATAAGGACTGGATCATGACTTTGACTCTGAATTTTTTATAGCAAAAAAAAAAAAGTGAGGAGGACAATGTTATATGGGAGAACATCACATAGAACCCTTCTTTCTTAGGACTGTAGGAGCCTCAAAAGGTGTCTCTGGGAGATTTAGGGATGATTTCTTTAACAGCATTCCTATATCATGTGATGTTGGGTTTAATAAGACTATTTCTTTTTCATCCTGCAAAGAAAGTTGAGACCATAATACCAAAGCATGATTTGGTAAGAAGAGTTTTGTGAAAAAAAGACCATGATGATGTGGCCCAAGTATGCATGGTGTGGTATGATCCATATATAAAATCCAGATACTTAGAAGAATGAAATGGATGGCCTGCTCATTTGGCAATCAATCCTGGGCTTTGTATAGACTTCATAAATCAAATGAGTAGATGGTAGAGTTAACATCTTTGTTTTGAAATTAAGAAAAAGGAAAATAGTGGCAATTGCATGGGTAATTATCCCAGTGTAGGGGGCTGTTTAAAAGCCAAGAGGGTACATTTTTCAGTCCTGTAAAATGCAGCATGGAGATCCCAGATTAGAGAAGGACTGAAAAGCATCCACTACATTTCAGAGGCAGGTCTTGGGTAATGTAGAAGAAACAGCATCAGTGGAGTGTTGCAGAGAAGCAGCTCCATTATATTTGGTTTGAGAGTGAGTGCAAGGTGAGGAGACTTGTGTGTAGGCATCTCTTTGTAGAAGCAAGTTTTAAAAGGAAGAAGGAGAGAATTGGAAGCTATGGACCAGGGGTTGAAGGAGGATTTTTATTTAAAGGAATTGAAGAGACTTGAAACTGTTTATATGCTATGGAGAAGGAACAAATCAATGGAGAGGGAAGAACTGAAGATAAAAAAATAGAGGGATGATTGATGTTGCAAGGTGGGCAATAAATAAATCTTTACAATAAATTTTGTGGAGGAAATAAATGGAGTGGGGCTATGTCAAACAGTATTCATTTTTTTCACAGGTTTTGGTAAATATCACCTAATTGCCCTATTTATTCACTCATCTAAAATCAATAGTAATAATAACAGCTAACTTGTGTATAGTGCTGGGACTGGAGGGGATAAATTCAGATCATTGAGAGTGGCAGATGGATCAGCTCTACTGAGAAGTAAGGGTCTCTCTCCCACTCCACTCCCTCCACCCTCCCCAAGTGATAAGGAGAAATATAGACATAGAAAGGGGTTTAGCCTAGAAGAGGTGGCTGAAGTCGGAGTGTGAATCAACTGTGCATGACCAGACTGGAGAAGTGACAGGGGCCAGTAGCAGTTCTCTCCTAAACCCTAAGTAAGGCTGCTAAAGGGAGATGGGGGGTAGGGTAGTGAGGTGGGGTGGATGATAGAATAAGCCAGAGAATTACAGAGAAACCAAGAATCCTAGTGAAAATAAAAAATGAATTCCTTTTTGCCAGTTCTCCTTCCAGTGGTTGATTTTACTCTTATACATTGTAGGCTCTCTCTGCCTTAGGGACTTCCTCATCCAGGAATACATGTGGTTGAGGCAACGGGGAGCTATTGGCGAGGAGGTTGGATTTGTCCCCCCTCATATAGAATGAATTCCTGAAACCATTATTAAACATTATAATTAGTAACCAAAATCCATACAAATGAGAGCTGATGGGGGATTTCCTGACACATGGAGCTAGAAATATCAGACACCACTCGTCCAAAACACCCTCAAAGACACACCCACAATAATGTCTGACCAAATGTCTGGGTACTCTTCTGGCTCAGTCAAGTTGATACATAAAATTAATCATCACAGATGGTTTATACTTCTAAAACATTATATAATAAAAAGCAATACAGTAAGTTTTCACTTAAGTCATTGATACCTTCTTTGAAACTGCAACTTTAAGTGAAACGATGTGTGGCAGGTCCTTGAATGATGTTTAGTTCTAACATTGATGAGAAAAAAAATTGGTTTCCTTCTGTGTTGTTTTGCTTAAAGTCGCAGTTTCCAATAACTTGCCAACATTTCTTAAGGACTTAACTGTGTGATAATTTTAAAGTATCATGGAATAAGTGAATGGACTTAAAGTTGTTGAGTTATGAATCATTCTCCCACTTTCCAGTGTTATTTTTATTTGAAGTTTACATAGTACATGCTGTTTAAAATGTGATCCAGATGTTAATAAACTTGACTCTGCTGACTGACTGAATCATTGTGCAGAAACTCTTTGATACAATGGAAAAAAGTGCTATTGGTAAAAGAAGGAAGGTCAAATATTTAATATATTGTAGGACTGGGCCATTGATTAAAAAATTATTTTTAAAGCACAATAGCTATGAATTGCTATGCTGTTATATTTATCTCTATATGTGGTGATTTCTGATCTTGGATTATGTTTAAAACTAGTGGCAGCCGTAAATGCAAACAATTATTACCTTATAATACTCTTTTTAAGTTATGAAAACTTATGCCTAGATTCATTAAGAAAATGATTTTCACTGTCATATTCCTTCATCTGTGTTCTATAAGTTATCTATCAGTAGAATTCTTTACTTTAAAAATGATGATATACTGGATGTTATTTATGAATATTCTGCATAGCGCTCATTATTTCTTTACAATAAATTTTGTGGAGGAAATAAATGGAGTGGGGCTATGTCAAACAGTATTCATTTTTTTCACGGGTTTTGGTAAATATCACCTAATTGCCCTATTTATTCACTCATCTAAAATCAATAGTAATAATAACAGCTAACTTGTGTATAGTGCTGGTTAGGATCTGGGCTTTATGTGAATTCAGTTTAATCCTCAAAATAACCTTTATTTTTAAATTTTTAAATTATGTTTTTAAAAGATGAGTTTCTTACTCTATTGCTCAGGCTGGAGTGCAGTGGTGTGATCAAACTCCTGGACTCAAGCGATCCTCCTGCCTCAGCCTCCCTAATAGCTGGGACTGCAAGTGTGCACCACCATGCCCAGCCTCAAAATAACCTTTGAGGGAGCTGTTAACATCCTCAGCAGGAAACATCTGAGTGCCTCCTGTGTGCGAAGCATTGTGTTAGGCAGGGGGACTATAGTAATGAACAAAACAACCATTGCTGATGTCCACATTCTATAGGAAAATATTGAGGGTTAACAACTACTCTCAATTTATTTAATTGTGATTGTGAGAAAGATCATGAAAGAAATTTTGGCTGCTTGGAAAGTATATTACATAGGGTGAGAGGAGGGGTGGCAAGAATGAAATCATCTTTGAAAAAACACCTTTGGAGTTGAGTAGCCAAAGTGGAAAGAATTGTTTTGGGCAGAGGAAGCAGCATGTATGGAGGCCTTGGGGTGGGTTAAAGGTAGGTGTATTCTAGAAATGGAAAGTAGACCAAGTGTGACTGTAATCCTGAGGACTTGAATGGATTGGCTCAAGATAAGGCTGGGGCGAGATCCTACCAAGTCTTTCTGGATACTTTAAGTATTTAGTTCTTTTTCCTAAGAGTAATGGGAAGACTTTGAAGTGATTTTAGTGGAGGAGTCCTAAGATGATTTATATTTTAAAAAGAACACTTTACCTGCTATTGAACAAGGGGTTTGTAATCTATGCAATTTTCGGCTGCCCTGTATAGTTTCAACTATGTTAATTGTTGTCTTATTATAGTTTGATAGGTAGAGGTGCTTAGATTTCTTAATTAAAAAGAAACTAAAAGCTTAAAAAGAAATCCTCAATCATGAGGTAGGAGGGAGGGTTAAAAGAGGTGGCTTGGGAGTAGAAGGAAAGGGTGATTCAAAGGCTTATATGTCGGAAAACGCCCAATCCCTTTTTGTCACAGTGTCTGGAAGACCAAGTTTGTATTGGAGGCAGAGTGTGTTGCCCAGCAGATTCCTGTTCATTAAAAATCTGAATTTGAGTTTCTTTCTGTTCATAATAATGTTTGCCTCCATCTCATCTGATTTCCACAGACAACATCTGAGAGGATGTCACTTAAGGGACTTACTGAAAGATAACGAGGGCTTTGTAGATTGATAAGTCATGGTGTGGGGGAGACAAATAGAGATAAGGTTATTTAAAAAAAATTTCTGTCTCTTTTTATCTGCCTTGCGATGCCAGTGAAAGTAAGACGGCTATCTGGCATGTGCACAGGTAGGTTGGTAGAGAGGATCCATGATTTTCAATTATTCATTTCCTTTAGACAGCTCCTTCAATAAGTTACCTACCTCTTACTCCCCCCTCCCCACAGACAGTAAATCACATTTCTTAGATTTATAGTTCTGTAAAAACATACTTTATTCTAATTTTTGCTTTTATATTTTAATTTCAAGAAAAATACCATTTAAAGTTGAATACTAGTGAACTAAAATTGTGCTGCTCTTGAGTAAGTTAAAAATAACTTTTGACTGAAAAAATTCTAATATATAAATGACGAGGGGATTAATTTACATTAGCATAGAACTTCATTTATCTTCTTTGGATCTTTTCATGTCTTCAGAAGGAATGAAAGCTAGAAAGTTTGCAAAAATGTTAATATATTTAGTAATGCTTTCGACCTTCTAAAATGTATGACTCCTTTTTTTTAGAGTGGGATCATGATGCAGACTTATATGTTCAAATGATCATGGTACTTTTCTCTTTTTACTTAGAGTTAACCTTGTGTTCAGCAAATATATAAAAATCAGAAGTAGAGAGTGTGGGTTAACCTGTTTTGAGGTCTTTAATAATTATGTACAAAAATAAAATAGAAATGTATTACTTGAAAATATTATCTTGAGGTACTATTTTATATTGTGAGCAATTGTACTTTTGTAAAATTTTGTTTTTATTTCTAATTTTGATTGCAATTTTGAGATTATTTCATTATATAAAAAAAGACCAACAAAGAAAAAGTTGTAGTTCTTTATAGTATTAATATTTTAACAGAATAATTTTTTGTACTTGCCTAAGGAAGATAAAAAGAGTTTTTTTTCTTTTTCTTTCATTCTTTTTTAAAAAAAAAACTGAGCTAATATAGACAATTGCAGTGTCCTGGGAAAACAAAGGCTTTGGTGTACATGCTTTTGATAGTAATGTGACTGTATCATGTATGCTTTCTTAATAATGTCTGACATTATCAGATTGATTAACTTAGCATGGGGCCTAATCAGATTTAACTATGCTTGGCAGCTGTACACTAGACGAATAGTAATGTGGTGGGGGAATAAAATCAGTTTTTAAATCAGCTGCATTAAATATAAAACTAAAACATATATCAAAAGTGTTCATTATTTCACAGCAACATGTAAAACTATTGTATTCACACAGTAGCCTGCTCAAATCCATGCTGATTTATACTTTCAAAGATTGGCTACTGCCAGAAGCTAGACGTGCTGATAATACGATTTTCATTTGATAATTGATGGTGTGGGTTTCAGGCAGTTATGATTTCCTGCAGGCTTCAAAGGTCAACGTTTGTATCTACATATTGTGTTTGCTGTGTAAACCTCACAGACTGTTCAACCCATCAAAGAACTAAAGCCAAAACCACTGCTTACTTTTCCTAGGATCAACATAAGTATTCTCTAAGAAATAGGTCATAGCAAAGTAATTGTTTCACCCTTTGTTTTTTTAAAAAACATGATAATGAAAAATTAATAGATGATACCTAAGAAAGAGCCTGAAATTAGGGGATTGTGAATTAATTCTAATTCTGCTATTAACAGTAACTAGGTCTTAGGGTTTAATTAGATTCATTTACTAAATGTTTAATGAATGCTTTCCTATGTGCAGACTGTTCTGGGCTCTAGGGCTGTATTAGTGACCAAAACAGTAAAGATATCATCCCCATTCAAAGCACTATTTTGATGTGCTGAGAATTTCTATTGAGGATAACAGTCTACGTAAGTTTGAGGACAAATTTCCAGGCTGGTGAGAAATAGGCACAACAAAAACAGTCTGAATTTCTCAGTTGTGTTGTATAAACTGTATGTATGTACAGCATTTTTATATTCATAGGTTTGATAGACATTTTTAGGCAGTGTTCTAAAGCTATTAAGCTAATACAACTCTAATTGAATATTCAAATATTATTCAGTTAGGTGTTATGATTTGGTATTAAAGTAAGAAAATAGCTAAGTTAAGTGAGTGGAAAAGGTATGGAAATGATATGGATCAATTTTCACTTTCTGAGAAAAGAATAACTGCATTTCAGAGAGCAGTTTTCCAAATAAATATGCATTAAAGTGTACTTAGATGCCTTGTATATTAACACATAATAGAGTTACATGCATACATGAGAAATAATATAAAATTTCTCATATTCTTTAGATTTCTAACCTAATTAGTACAGTGTCATGACTATTTTAAATCTAGAAAATTAAGAAATATATTTAATTTAGGAAAAAGAAGCAATTGTTGCCATTTTAAGGTACAAGTAGCACCTAACAGGTCTTCATTGTAAGACAGTATAATTTCTAAAGATTTGATAAGTCCTTGAATATATGAAATGAGATAACTTACTCAGTCTTCTTTAAACTATACTCTTGCATAAGAGTAAAAATATTCCAGATCCAAGAGGAGTTATTTTGAGTTTTATGTGCCAGTAAACAGAAGCTTATAATAAACATGTCTACTTAGCTCTCACTGTGGCTTTATTTTAATGTGTAATATGTCTAAGATATGTTGTAGGTACACAGAAGCATTTGTTGAAATGAATTAAATGTCTGCTTCCTAAATGTAGCTATCAAAAGGTATTGAGCAATTGTGTAACTACATTAAATTATAAACAGTAATCAAATGATTAGTATTAATGAAATTTGAAACCAATTTAAAATAATAAAAAGAATTGATGTGTGGTAGAATTCGGCAATAAATTTTACATTAATATGCTGTGGAAACCTAAATTGC
The DNA here is from genome assembly GCA_008086735.1 of Cheirogaleus medius. Lineage (NCBI taxonomy): Eukaryota > Metazoa > Chordata > Mammalia > Primates > Cheirogaleidae > Cheirogaleus > Cheirogaleus medius. Next base: position 11,657,399 of record VBSM01000813.1, on the reverse strand, counting down.
CAAAACTCCAGCAGCACAGAACCAGTCATAGTAAATATTAGATATGATTTATGACTTACTGATAGTATATAAGGAGACATTAACATGTTTATTTTCTGATGTTTTTGGGTAGTGTGATAAATTTTTTAGTATACTAAATTGTCACTTCTTTACTGTAAATAGAATTTATTAGGTTATTAAGTGGGGAATGTCTGACTTCCTTAAGTGCTAAGTTTGACACTTGATATCTCTGACATTTCACTTTGACACTTTTTTTTGGTGAAGGTACATCCTCTTTCTTTCTAAATGCACATTTTGGCTTTTGATTATCCTTCAATTTTTTTTTGAGAGCAGTTTTTGTAAAACCATGGATAAGTCAAAAATTTGTTTTATTTTTGAATATGAGTTCCATTGTGGAACCAATGCAGTGCAAACAGCTTGCAATATCAACAAAGTATTTGGGAAGGATGTGGCTAATGAATGCACAGTACATCAATGGTTTGAGAAGTTCCAAAGTTCTGTTCTGGTGATTTTAATCTTGAAAATGAGCCATGTGGGTAATCTGAGACCAAGGTGGATGATGATGAGCTGAAAGCTGTAGTCAAAGCAAACCATCTCAACTTATGTGTGAATTAGTAGCAAAGTTCGACATTACTGTTCCAACAATATTGGACCATTTGAAACAAATTGGCAAGGTAAAGAAGCTGGACAGACGGATACTACATGAATTAAACAAGCATCAGAAGAGAAATCATCTTGAAGCTTGCTTTTCTTTGCTGTGATGGCATAAAGACAAACCATTTCTATAATGTATTGTTCTGTGTGATGAAAAATGGATTCTTTTTGACAATTGCAAGCATTTAGAACAATGGTTGGATAAAGATGAAGTGCCAAAACACAGTCCAAAACTGAATATGTATCATAAAAAGCTAATGGTGTCTGTTTGGTGGTCCAACACTGGTATTATCCACTACAGTTTCATGAAACCTGGTCAGTTGATTACAGTGGATGTCTACTGCAACCAATTGGATGGAATGATGAGGATGCTTGTGATTAAGCAGTCGAGATTGTTCAATAGAGACAGGCCAGTCCTCTTGCAACACCACATGTCACAAAAAACAAAGCTGCTCAAACTACAGAAGCTGGACTTGGAAACTCTCTGTCATCCACTGTATTCACCAGACCTGTACCAACTTCTTCCAGGCTTTGGAGCACTTCTTGCAAGGAAAAATATTCAGTTCTCAACAAGCTGTGGAAAAAGCCATTAGTGATTTCATCACCACTGGCTCTCTAGGCTTCTTCACTGCTGGTATAAATAAGCTACCATTAAGATGGCAAAACTGTGTTGATAGTTTAGGCACACACTTTGATTAATTGTTCTGCTCCTTGTTTGAGATATAATAAACTGAACTTTTGATTCAGAATCGGACATTTCATATTTAAGGATCTAATACATGCACTTTACTGATCAAGTGTTGAGTCATGGAATAATATTTTAAAAGTAGGAGGTTTGGTAGAATAATCTCACCATTTAACTTTTTTATTATAAACATGGTTTTAAAACAGCTGTCATTTTTATAATTGTACCAATCTTTAGTTTTTAGATAATAAATTGACAGATTCGGTTCAGTAGTTGAGATGTCATTTCAGGCAATGCTTAACTTACTCTCTTCAGTACTTCAGTACACCATTCACTGATGCTTAAAGTCAGTTAATAGTAGACAGTGCCTTTCATTCACCTATTAGGCTGCCATAAATACAAATAACCCTGGGAGAGAAAACACATTTACATATTACCACTTTAAAGTTGAAATTACTGATACCAAATTCTTTTCTTAGGAGGCTCAAGAGAAGAGATCACTGTGTGGGTAGGGTCATGCTTACAGCAAAGGTGGGTACCAAAGAGAAAACCTATAACAGAGTACTTTAAAATTTTGCCTAGGGCAATTCCTGTGATTAAGTCCCTTAAATACCAATAGTTTTTTTTTCCTGGAGACAGAATCCTGGCTCCGTCACCCCAGGTAGAGTGCAGTGGCGTGATCATAGCTCACAGCAACCTCAAGCTCCTAGGCTCAAGCAATCCTCCTGTCTCAGCCTCCCAGGTGGCTGGGACTGCAGGTATGGGCTACCACACCCGGCTAATTTTTTCTATTTTTGATAGAGATGGGGTCTCGCTCTTGTTCTTGAATTCCTGACCTCAAGCTATCCTCCTGCCTTGGCCTCCCAGAGTGCTGGGATTATAGGCGAGAGCCACCTCTCCTGGCCCTTTAAATAGTTTTGAGAGGTGTTTTTATTAACTCTTTTATTTATAACTCTTTCTGGTGTTAAGAATTGTACCTCTAAGTGTAATTTGTTAATGGCAAGAGTTTTGGCAGTGCCAGTGTTCTTTGGGAAATAAATGTTGTGCATATGCCATAGTCTCACTTCTCCCTACAGAGAAATGCTGACATGGATCAGGATCACATTGGTGCTACTTTAAACTGGGAAATTTTGAGAGATTATGAATGGTACTAGATGTGTACGATCTAAACACATAATCTCTTTGATCCTTCTTTGTTCACATTTTGCCTTCTTTTTCCACATCTGTAGTTGGCAGTTTGCAGTGTTGAGGTTGCCTTTTACCTGGGAAGCCTATTGATCCAGTAGCAACCCTGATGACTGAGTTTTCTTATTCACTCAGAGATGGTGGTCAAAAATGGTGCACTTTTGTTGGTACTTGCCATAATTGTCCTAATCACGTAATCTGCTGCTTGGGCTCAGTAAATATTTATTGAATAAAGAATGAATACTGGAGACTAGCCTCTCTCTGTCTCCTTCTTACTCACTTCTGCTTTTACTGTTTCTGCTTTTCTCCACTAATATTGCCTTATTTCTGATTTCACATTCATAATTTTCTTACAGAATGTCTTAGTTTAGGCTACTGTAACAGAATACCATAGTCTGGGTGGCTTAAACAACATGTATTTCTCTAAGTCCTGGAGACTGGGAAGTCTAAGATCAAGGTGCTGGCAGATCTAGTGTCTGGTGAGGCACTTTTCCTGGTTTGCAGACAGTGGTCTTCTCATTGTATGAGAAAGACCTCATGTCTCTTCTTCTTTTGTAACGGCATTAATTCCATCATGGGGAGGGGTCTCATCCTCATGACCTAACCTACCCAAATTTCTTCCCAATGACCTCACCTCCAAATACTGTATCATTGAGAATTTGGGTTTCAACAAATGAATTATTTATTTATTTATTTATTTATTAATTTCAGGATATTATGGGGGTACAAACATTTTGGTTATATGTTATGACTTTGCTACACCCAAACCATGATTTGAGGCATGCCTTTCCCTCCCTACAACGTTCACTGCATCCATTAGTTCAACAAATGAATTTTTGGGGAACAGTCAGTCCATAGCAAAAGTTCTGCTCAGGTTGATGAGTCACCATCCAGTCTGGGGTCCCCAGGGGGCAGAATTCTCACACCAATTATCATAGACCTCAAGTTTCTCTTCTGTTCAACCTTTAGTGGGTTCCCTTTGACTAGGGTGCAAAGTCCTATTGTAATGTTGGATTGCCTGATTGGGGGCTTGAGGAATCACTCATGGGTGGACAGGGATTCTTGTGATGGCAGAGTTTAAATGGAACAATGTAGTTTGTTTTCCAAACATGCTACTTACACATCAAATCAAAAACAACATTAGTTTTTGGGGGATATATTTTGTATAGAAAGTGTGTGTACTTGTATTATGAAGGTTATAATTAAAACTTTTAAGGAAAAAGTTGTATTTTCATCTAAAGGAAGAATTTTTAAAGATTTCATGTTTATTTTAGATATATCTACTTATAACCATGGGAATGAGATGTGTCTAAAATATAAAAAATGCAGTTGTAGTCCAATATTAAACTAAACACTGCATAAAGAAATAACATCTGCTTCTCTTAAATTTTCTATAATTTAGTTTTATGTTAATGTTAAGGATAACCAATAATCTTGTGAATAGAAAACACTATTTCTGAGGATTTCACTAGCAATAATATTAGAAATCTATTAAATCCCTTATAAATATGAAATATAAAATAGTTTAAATTCTTTTTGTTGAAGAAGATGTAGGACAGATTTTCAAAAGTAGGTTTATTGTTTAAAATACCAACTGCCATTTATTGAATACTTTCTTTGTGCCACAGATAGTTCGAATGCAATTTTAATCTAGTTCTCAAAATGGTCCTAAAAGTTTAGGGGATTATCTAAATTTTGCAGCTCTATATAAATGGCCATATTGCAGTGAATAAAACTAGAAAATAGTGTCAGTATTGGCTCCTCTGAGGAATTTTGTTTTGTTACATTGCATTTTGTGAGTTTTTATCCAGGTCCTTCTGTCTTCCACATATAGTTAGTTGGCTCTGGATGAATGTTTAGTGTAATGAATAAAGCATGGCCATTCCTTTAATAACACAGGCCTACCTTCTGATAAAATAATGTATCAATTTCTATCCTATTATGAATGATTTTCTTTTCTGTTCTCTCACCAGATTATGATTTTAATAAAAGCATAGCACACATACATAAAATTCTTATGTTAGTAGCTGATAAATTTATAGGGTCCTTTAGGAGATAATACCCCACCAAGTTTGAATTCACTTTAAGCTGTAAATAAAATTTACTTTGTATGCTTTAGGGTAATACTATATTTAATTGTCCCAAGCCTGGTATTCTGCAGTGTGAAATTTAGTTTTGTCCTCTTTCAGGATAAAAATGCTATTTTTATATGCCAACAAAAATTATTTAAAAATTAATTTGAAGTTAAATACTGTCAGCTTATATTGTTAAAACTAGAGAATATGAAATTAACTTGGTTCAGCTTGCTATACCAGGCACATGTTATATAATCTTTTATAGAAGCAACGATAAAAAAATGCAACGGTGAATTAATTTGGTAATGAACTAGGTTAATTTGTAGAGAAAAGGCTCAGGGCAGGATGAGATTCAGAACTATAAGATAGTGACATAAATATATCAAAACAGGCAGAACATGGAGAACACCAAACTTCATTTAAAAAAGAATCAGGTTGAATGTTATCTTAGTGATAACTCTAGGACATTGATAGTTACTAAATCTGTGAGGCCCAATGATTCCACAGGTAGATATCAAAACTGTTCAGGACAACTAGAACAGACCATTCTTTGTTATAACTCTTATCCAAAGAGAAGTTGATAAATGCCACCTTCCCACTCGTAAGTGCAGATTAGTAGGTAATGTTCCAAAGTGTCCCGCAGGCATCCAATAAAGTAATTTTTTTCTAGGATATTTGGAACTTGATGACTCTGTAGGTAAAACACAGGCTCTGAAGAGTGGTCACTTGTTCTCAAAATTTGTAACTAGCAAAGAGGGGAAAGCTGAGACTTGAACCCACCTCCAGATTATTCTAAAACCCATGCTCTTTACTTTGTGTGAGGTCAAAACAAATGCCAAATCATTCAAATATGCAAGATTAGAAACACTAGGTCAGTGATTCTCAAAGTCTGGTCTCCAGACCAGCGTTTAAGTGTCACCTGGGAATTTGTTATAAACACAGAGTATAAGACCCCACCACATATACCTGCTGAAACAAAAAGTCTGGGATAGGAGTCTATTTTAAACAGGCCTTAAAAAAAATTGTCGTTTTGACGATTCCGGTGTGTGTAAAAAGTTTGAGAGCCGGTGCTTTAGATATCTTTCCAATTTGAAAAATGACATTGTTGAGAGAGCCTTTTACAATGTAGATAGATATTTTCCTACTTAGAGCAATTAATTTGGCCATGTTAGAGATAAACTCATTTGGTGACTAATTGATTATAATTCAGGTACAACCTAACTTAACACTTTTATTCCAGTTTCAGTCTCCGTAGGGAAAAGTTTTTAAGAAACAATCTAAATACTAAATTTGGTTTATCTAGTTTACTGTGTTTTTAAAAAGCTATCAGCCATAATGTTTCTATTCTAGGCTTAGCCATGTTGAGGGAAGTAGAATTTGTACTACATAATATTTATATTATTCAAAGTAACAGATGATTATTTTTTACCTTAAAGAGAAGTTACAGTATGTAATGAATTATATAGCATTTTAAAAATGTAAATCTCTTATTGGTCTTATTTGTGCTAATAGAATATTTGGTTGGTTATCAAGAGAGTTTGCTGAAATAGTATAAGGTGATCTTATTATTTTCCAATGCTTTGATTCATTCTCAGAAAAGAATCTTCATTGGAATTGACTGGATATTTGTTATTAAGGAATTATTGTTCATTTGTGTGTGTCAGTGTAAGAGGGAGAGAGAGGACGATACTTCGGGTATGTTTAAATTTCATTTGTAAATACTTCAATAGGTATCTGGGATTTGCTTTGAAATACAGTAATTGGAGGGAAGGTAATGAAAGTTAACAAACTAGTAGAATGGAAACACGGTCAATCGTGAGTTGATAATTGTTGAAACTGAATGAGAGGTATATGAGGCTATGTTTTACTCTTTAAGAGTATGCTTTAAATCTTTTGTAACATGAAGTTGAAAGGAAAAAACAAGCAACAGTGTTTTTCACACAATGAAGGTTTATTACTTTAGCTAACATTCTTGGCACACATATTATATTATAAACAGAAAACTTTTCCGAACAAAAAGCAGTTTGATACTTTGCCATTTCCAGATATAATTTTTCAAATGTGGTATGTGACTAGGAAGTAGCAAACAAAAGCAAATCAGGAGGAAATACTGTTTAAAATGTCACTTTAAAATACCATACTATGTTACCATAAATAAAATGGCATGCATTTCCAGATCCTTGTTACATTTAAAACATCTTTTTTGATTATTTTTAATGCTTTTCCTTTTTATATTTTTAAATACACATATTAGCTGAGTGCTAGGAATTTGAAATGCCTGCTATTTAGTTTTAAAAACATTTAAGAATTTCTTACTATTTAGTTGAACTTAAGTTATAAAATTATAAAGGAATGATGCCTGCCAGTCACATTACATGAAAGCCTTTCACTATCAAATTTTAATAAGTTGTTTTGTTTCAAATTTCTATTGTAGGAACAGAATAATTTTGTAAAAGTGATTTTTCTTACTGTGATACAAGTTTTCTTTAAAATATTATACAGCCATACATTTGCATGAAGAATTGATAGATGATTTAAAACTTTCAAGGTGTATGTGTTCAAAATTGACAGAAGAGAACTCATTAAAAACATTTCTAAAGGTAAATTTGAGTTAACAAAAGGGTGAATATAAAAGATATTTTACATCAGTAATTAAACCACTCAATAACGTGGTTTTGAAAGGTGGCATTTTAGAATATATGTATAGGAATTATTCGTCACAACAAAATCCAAACATATATTTACCCTGCTAAGCAGTTAGATTGGTAACTATAAGGTAGCAAGCAGCTGCTATATCTTGTATCTTGTTACAAGTATCTTGTATCTTGTATCTTGTAGGTGCACACTACCATGCCTGGCTAATTTTTAAATACTTTTTGTAGAGACCAGGGGGTCTTGCTGTGTTGCCCAGTCAGGTCTCGAACTCCTGGGCTCAAGCAATCCTCCCACATCAGTCTCCCAAAGTGCTGGGATTAGACATGAGTCATGGTGCCCAGCAGATTCTACTTTTCTCTCTCTCTCTCTCTCTTTTTTTTTT
>VBSM01000813.1:11621542-11649663 GCA_008086735.1 Cheirogaleus medius | reverse complement strand
GGAGTGTAGTGGCATGATCATAGTTCACTGCAACCTGGAACTCCTGGGCTCAAGCAGTCCTGCCTCACCTTTCCAAGTTGCTGGGACTACAGGCATGCGCCACTGCACCCACTAAAGTCCATTGTTTGAAGAGCAAAGGACAAGATTATCACAGTTGTGATTTAGAATTTGAAGCCTCAAATAAAATATGATTGTAGATAATATATTTATACTGACTTTAAAATACATCAAATTTTATTTTTTCTTGCATTTAAAAAATATTGTTTGATTCCGGCTGCTGCTAGCCTATACAATATCTTTTACTGACTAGATACAGATGCTCTTTGGGGTAGATGCATAACTTGCAGTCGAGGGGCCTTTCCTAGGTAGGTGCAACCCTGCACTTACTCCCTGGGCTGTGAGCTTTTGTGCAGTATACAGACTCCACAGATTACTGATTGATCCTGCCTTTGTTTAACTTCTGGGCACAGAAAAGTTATAGAATAGTAGGAAAGGACATTTAAAATTATTATAGTGATTAAAAAAATTGAAAGTTTAAAAAGTGTATAAGCAAAGCAAGAAATCTTTACCTCTTCATATGTTGTAATAAGAAGAGGCTCTTTCTTCACAATTTTAATGTACTTTAAAACAGTTACTAATAATATTGCATCTGTTAACTCAGTAGGTTAACTAAAATGCAGAGACTATATACAAGCAACACACTATTGACTGTATTAACTTAGAAAATAGCTACCTTCGCAGATTTAGCAGTCTAAGGCAGTGGTTCCCAAATTTGTAGTATCAGGCAAAATGAGAAAAATAAGACAATGTAGTGAGGTTTTCATATTTATCCATTTATTCTATTTAAGGGACAGTTCTTTGTTCATTATTATTTTTAGTGTTAAAGTATCTTTATAAAACAAGGGTTGGTAGTATTTAAGAGGTATATTTTTGTGTGTGTGCTTCTGTGCAGGCACACATGCCCATGCTACTCTTATTTCTGACCTTATTTTTTTCAAAGGAAGAAATGACTTCTCCTCCTGCTCTTTAAGAAAGAAGGGAAAGAGTAAGACTGGACCTCGTAAAATTTGGAAGTAGATAAAATGATAGCATTCTTTTACTTCTCTTCTCAGAGACCCACTCACCTCTCTCCTGGGTGTCTCATAAATAGTTACCGACAGTGTTCTTTGTTGTAATACTTCATGAAAATTCACCTCCTCCTGGGAGCACTCCAGGCCTTTGCTGGCTAAAGTAGCCTAGTGATTAAGATCTTGAATTAGAGACAGTCCTAGCTTTGCCACTTAATAGTGGTATGGCCATTTCATAGCTTTTACAAGGTTACATAACTTATTTGTGTCTCTTTTTATTCACATTGAAAAGCAGGATAATCCTTTGTGTGGTTTTGTGATTATTACACATTTGTCACAGTGCCAGTCACATAATAATCACTCAGCTGCTTCATCATCATCATCCTAATTTCAGTTGTGTGGAAAGCAACAAATGAAACTAAAAATTCACATACCACCTCAATTCTGTTTCAGTCCCTCTATGTTTGATGAGCTTCCTAGGTGATTCTTATATTTAATTTAGGAACATTACCCTAAAGATCCTCTCATAGTGAACTTCGTCTAGGACTTGCCAAAGTCACTCACATGAAGGGACCAAGATCATGTTCATTCTAATACTACATCTCAAATGCCTAACATCATGTCTGGCATATAGTAGGTATTCAGTAAATAGCTGTTGAACGTGTGGCCAAACCTTATAGTTTTATGAGATAACATAGCCTTAACTTAAATAAAAAAGAGAGCAAACACTGGTTGTAGGTATGTTATAGAGACCTTAATGGGTAACTCACTGAAGTATAAGAATTGATCATCTATGAGTATTCTCCCTGTGGCTTATTAGAAAAAGATCAAATGAGCTATGTTAAAATCACATTAATATATATCTTATCTAGAGTAAGACTAACAACTGTTAATAGCAGGCTTTTCTCTATGTTGGCTTTATCTTTTTTCATTTTATTTAGAAGTTAAGTAGGAGATGCATTTTCATTTTTCTTATTCTCAGGTATAAATTATCTTTTTAAATTCAAGTTGAGAAGTCATACAATAATATTTCTTTTGAATTGAGAAACAGTTCTTAGGCAATGAGGATGCTCATAAGTATAATCTATAAAGAAGAGACATGTTTGGTTTACCTCAAATAATTTATTAGGCCACTGAATAAAAATGCTAAGAAACATAGTTCCACAAGAATAATTGTGTAGTGATTTTATTTCTGAATGAAACATTTTCAACTAGATGTTTTCAGAAGAAAATATTTAAATGACCTTGGTGGAACTTACATTATTCATAGGATAAAGATAGATAAAAAGCAATTCTTACTGAGCCATAATAATGTCTGTGGTTAAACTAAGAAAGATGCTGATATTTATTATGTGCTTCTTCCTGATGTAGTTTGTATATATGGTCAGTTAGTTTTATAACTATAGATTATTTGACATGAGGTTTATTGACGAGAAGTCCTAGTTTCTAATTTGTGATGTTATCGTCTACCTTCTGTGATTACAATCTTAGATTACCAGAAATGAAAAGATAATTAAGAAATGACTTATCTGATTTCCATTTATCTTGATCATCTATGTATTAAGTTCAGCATTTAGATTATTTGTCGTATCGTTTTATTTCATCATTATTTGCCCTAAAGATACTCTGTTCAAATTTGTTATGACCCAAAATATAATGAGGCAGGTAATTATTTCCTCCATCTAACAGGTACTTTCTAAAGCCAGTTACTCTGCTTAACACCTTAAGAACCACTCACGAGTTTTCTCCTGTTTCGTGCGTCATCTGTTAAGGAACGCTCACGAGTTTTCTCGTTTTTCATTGTAGTTAAGATGATTTAAATAACATGCAGTTTGCCCAGAAACGTGCAGTCCCTGACGTATGTCTTAGAGATTTCTATGTGGTACGAAAGGTGTTTAATACAGGGACTTCATTGTTTTCAGCTGCCCAAAACTGAGTCTAAAATCATACTTCTCCCTACTTCCTCTTCTTTCTCTTTTCCATTCAAATATGTGCTAATCTTTATAGTTAAAAATATTATTTTACAAACCTATTTACACTAATATCCATCTCTCCTTTCTTTTGTTGTTATTGCCATTTTGCATCATTTTCTAATTCACCCACTATGGAATGGATTATATAGATCAGGTGAATCTACTCTCCCAAAGGCTGTCAGTGACCTCATCCATGGTAAATTCTAGTGTCCACTTTTGCTTTCTGAAATCATTTTCTCCTTTGATTTCTATAGCACTGTACTTTTCTCCGCTACTCTTTGATCCATCTTTTTTTTTTCCCGCCATCTTTGCTGGTTTCCTTTCACGCCTCAAAGTATTTTCTAAAGTCGAGGCCATAATCCTCTGTTCCTCTCTGATTTACAATTGTAGATTCACCTAAAGAGGGCCACAAGTGGTATGAAGCAATGAATGGGCCAGATAGGGAAACAGTTCATAAAAGAACAGATCTCTGTCCAAAAGGGACAACACTGTTTGGCTTCAGCTTACTAGTATTTGGGAAAGAAAAGGTTTACTGTAATCAGATCTTCTAATTCATCAAGAGAGGTATGGAAAGTCTAGATTTTTATGTAAAATAACTCAGATTTCAAATACTGCCAAGGAACTGAAGTTTGGAAATGCCCAAATGGGAGGGGTTTGGAGGAGTATTCTGTTTGGAAGGGGATTTATGTAACTCATACATTTTATAGCCTTTAGGTCTGTATTCTACATTATGATTTGTACCACTTGTACTACCATAAAAATGGTCCTAGGGATTGCCTTAAAGCTGTGTTTTCAAAGCAAGTACACATTTTGTAATTTGTATGCATGTTGTTTGAGGGTGCCCTGGAGGAAAGGTTGTTGGAGATGATTGGAGTACATGACCCCCAAGCCACCCTTTCCTGCCACAAATGTTAGAAACTAATTTTTATTTTTGTTTGTTTGAGACAGAATCTCACTCTGTTGCTCTGGGTACAGTGTGATGACATCATCATTGCTGACTGCAGCCTCAAACTCCTGGGCTCAAGCAGTCCTCCTGCCTCAGCCTCCCTAGTAGCTGGGAAGCTGGGACTACAGGCATGTGCTACCATATCCGCCTAATTTTTCTATTTTTGGTGGAAACTGGGTTTCTTGCTCAGGCTGGTCTCGAACTCCTGAGCTCAAGCAATCCTCCTGCCTCAGTCTCCCAGAGTGCTAGGATTATAGGTATGAGCCACCTCACTCAGCCTTTTTTTTGAACATTGCAGTCTATACAAACATGGCTCTGGGCTTTAACTTGTTTCCTCTACTCTGAATCTTGGGGAGCTCAGCTATTCTCATTTCTTTGAACATTTCTAAATAGAATTAGAGAACTAAATTCTGGTTCCTTTTCAAGAAATTTTTGCCTGGTGATTTGGATAGAGTCACACTTCTTTGGCCCTCAGTATAGGCTGATCTTTAAATTGGAAGCAATTCAGTTTGCAATTCAGCCAGAAGACCTTTTTAGTTCTAAAATTCAAGATTCTACTATTTTAAAGATTTCTCATCTGGCTTCTCACAATAGTTCGCATATTATATTTTCAATTACTTCTGCAACATTTCACAACTTTAGTGTTCTTCTCTTTGTCAGCTTGGAATGAGCATGTCTCTGGTTGATTTCATCTTTCTTCCCAGCCTAGTTCATGTCTCAGTTTTTTGCCTTTAATCATTTTCCTGATTAGTCAGACTTGTGAAAAGTTACTGACTCTTGTCCATTCATACTCTTGGCTCTATTACTTCTCCTTGTAAATATATCTAATATCTTTATGTTTTCCTCTAGTCAGGACTTCCTGAGGCCTGGCAGCCAGATTTGCTCTCTGTGACTACTCTAGTCTCTCTGTCTCCCCATCTATGATTTTCCTCACAGCCGTATCTGATCTACTTAGAACAAAACTCTGATCATTGTACTTCTCTTTTCAAAAGCCCCAGTGGTTCTTATTTCCTGCCTGCTAAAAATGTTTCTCTTTTAAATTTTCTGTAATATTGCCTTTACCCTAGCCAACCATACTTCCTACTATGCAATAGTCATTACTACAAATTAGGAAAGTGCTTTATTACCAGTTATGCCTTTTGACTTTATTTATTGCCATTTCCCCACCCCTGAAATATCTTTGTTTTCTATTCCTTTAGCAAAAACCACATGTCCTTAACAGCTCCGTTCCCTGCTTTCCAGGAATCTTCTCTGGTGACCCCAGCTTACATCGACTTCTCCTTTCTTTAAATTTCTGTTAACATTTAATGAGTGCTATATAGCTTATCACCTAAAATCCTAGCTACTTTTAGAACTAGAAAGTATCTTAGAGACAGCTGGTCACCATGCATTTTATATTATAAATGATAGAACATTTGTGATTTACTCTTGATCGTGTTAGTTAACAGCAGAGCCCAAACTAGAGCTATCCCATAATTTCCTATACAGCTAAGCTGAGGTAGTGTGAAAGCAGCCATAGACAATACTGAAACTAATGAATATGGTTGTGTTCCAGTGTAACTTAACCACAAACAGACTTCAGGCCTGCACTGGTTTGTGGTCCATAGTTTGCTGACCTTTGTTCTAGAGTAGTACTAACAACTATCTCAGCTAATTTTTCTCCTTTGTTTTGGTTTTAGAACAAAGAAGCACATAAACAACAATAACCACTAGCACTTTTATTTATAAGCATCATCAGACAAAGAAGGGAGTGTAATTTATTGTCAGGTATAAATTTTCCTATTTAATTCAACTTAGAAGTCATGTAATAATGTTCAAATTGAAAAACATTGCTCTTATGTAAAGAGGATGCTTTTAAGTATAATCTATAAAATAGATGCATGCTATGCATGAGCGAGGGGTGTGATGCCTTTTTAATGACTGGTAGAGCACTTTTTTCCCTTTAAGCCAAAGGCAATTAAGAAACAAGGTAGAGCACTTTAAATCTGCAAAATGGGTTTTCTCATACTCCAGATACTTGGAATGAAACAAAGGTAAAGTTACTGAACTAATAAGGTCACAGTAAGTTACTACAAGAGATATAATAAGTAGAAGTCAGGCACAATTTGATTCATTTACTCAAATCTGTTGAGATACAATAATTAATTCCTGATCACTATTGGTCTTCAAGATTCTCGTGGCTCTCTTTATAGGAATTAGACTGTTAACCTTGTTAACCTGGACAGATTCCTTAATGTCATTATGCTCTTAGTCTTACCTAATTCCCTCCATAGAATGTAATATCTGAGCTGGATTCTACCCAGGGCACTGGGCTTAGTACACCCATTACTCTAAAGAAGCCTCCTTATCTTTTAGTCTTTGACTGTTGGATAATTTCATTTCTACTATTGAACAGTTAACTAGTATCCTCTATGGAAGAATTGGCATTTTATGTTCAGTGTAGTATATATTTGATTTCACTGTTTACTTTGTATAAGATTGAAACTGACCTTGACAAGTCAGTTTTGACTTTGGGCAGGTCAAAAATGTAACCGTGATGAAATTGTAGCAAAAGGGATAAAAATTTTCAAATAAAGGTGTTAGAATCAAAAACAGACACCTTTTAATTTTTGATACTCAAAAATCACTATTTTATGCCACATCATTAAAATCAGCAATTCTCAAGCTTTTGTCATCTTACAAACTCATTACAGAGTTTATATGCTCTGAAAAATTATTTAGATTATATCTGTGAACATTTGCTGTGTTAGAAATTAAAACAAATTTAGGATACATTTATTATTATGAAAAATAATTGTATTTTGTAAAATCTTGAAAAGAGTGGCATTGTTTTACAGGTTTGCCAATTTCTTTAAATTCAGACTTAGATACCACAGCTGCTTCTATAGTCTATTGAGATATGTTATTTTATTTGAAGTTTGTGAAGAATATCCTCAAATGTAATATGTACTTGGAAAAAGAAAGAATATTTTAATAGCTTTTTCCAGTAATCATGGATATTTTCTTTGATAACACACCAAAAGTTGACAAGTGGTAATTCTTACAAGTTAATTACAGTTTGGAATCTGAAATCGTATCAGTGAACTTTTCATACTTTGTCACATTAAAATTCACTGGTCTGTCTTGTATTTGCATGCATGCATCAATTTACTCATTGGGTTGTGTGCATTTAACTCTTGTTTTTTCCCCTTGCACTTTGAATAAATCTTTTACCCATGCCTCGTTTTGTAATATTAAGTATTGATCATTTGGAAATTATAAGCTCTGAGTTATACAAACTTTCCAAATGTTGGAACAATATCAAACAGTATCATTTTTTAATAACACCATTGATTTCATCAGAAAAATCTTTAAATGTTGGTGACAGATACAAGTTTTCCAAAACTCTGATTTTTGTTTGTAAGGTCAGATTTTATCACTGGTGACAACTACTGTCAGTTTATTTTTCTTGATGTGAAAGGCTCATTCAGTCATTACTTTTAGAAAATATCAGCTGAATAAGCATAGTTTGAATAAGCATAGTTTGTCAGTCATTCTTTCAAGTAAAAATGGCATTGCTCAAATAAAAGCAGCTAACTCAGCTTATACTCTTAACAGATGTGCAAGTGCTTTCCTTGGAGATGACCATCATGCTCAAAGGACAATATTTAATACAATAAATAATTTTTGCTGCTTTTTAAACTGCTGGTAGTACAGTTCATTGCCATTGTGTTGGTTTGAGATAAGACACTAGCAGTTTCACCTACTCTTGTTTTTGCATCATCAGTACAAAATATCCACACAGTTAAAAAGGTAAATGAGATTGAAATGAAAATAGTTTTGACTTCATTGACCTTCTGAAAGGGTCTCCGGGATGCTGAGAGGTCTGTATGCCACACTTGAAAATTACACTTATAACCCTTGTAGAGTATAATATTTACAGGTCCCCTTTTCTTATGATTATTAAAAAAATTATAGCCATTCTTTTATTTGCTTTGGTATTCTCAGAGAATATTACTATGAAAACTTTGTTCATTTTTCAAACACTAGGCCTTTATTATTGGTTTTATATGCTGGCATACCATATTAATAATTATTCTTGGATGAACCTTCAGAAGTTAAGTGGTAGATTAAAAAAAGAAGAGACTGAAAAAGTGTTTAGGAAAACTTGTACTAGAAAACTACCTGACAACTGAAATAGTTAAAAGAAACTAATTGAAGTATCTTTTCATTATATAATAATAAGTGAGAATCAACTGCTTTGTGTGTCTAAATCTAATTCCAAATCTGTTTGTTGTTATCTTGAGCAAGTCATTTGACTGTCCTTACCTCAGTTCCCTAAACAGCTGACATTGCTAGAATTTTTGTATGTATATCCAGGAACTGAAGTAGGCCTCCATGGAAAGAAACCCAATCCTTTACTTAAACCCTCTAATAATATTTTAGTTGTGACTTTTATCTAAAGAACAATGGTAAATGTCTGAGTGCCAAACAGCTCTATCTATCAAAGCCAAAAATGTTCTGGTTCAGATTATAGGTATCAGTATGATTCCAATCAAAACAAATCAAAGAGGTAAATAAATCATCTGGTTATGGTCACTTCATTTATATTACAAATGTCAGTGTTGCTTAGTGGCACTGATTTATGACTTATGGCCATACATGTGCACATTTTCACATAACTACTTCTGGTTGGCTTCCTTATAGTACCATTTTTCCATCTGGAATGACAAGTAAATGAACCAGTGGTTACCTGTAGAGCAAGAACCACCACTGAACCATGGACACTGCTTTTAGAACCTGGCTCAACTGATAAATGCATAATGTGGAAGAATTTTATTTGACTACTTTACTAACAATCCGGACATACCTGTTACTCATTTTTAGATTTTCTTTAAACTAAATTCTATTATTAAACATTAATTCAGTGAGGAAATTAAACAAATCTTACCTGATTGACTCAAGTAAGGAAAATTGACACATTTCTTCAATATGTTCATAGGAATCCTTTTGTTTAAATTTAAAGATGTTATAGGCTTTATAAGACAAAAAAAGCAGCAAACTGATATTTGTAATCTTTATAATTCAAAGAAATGTAAAGGGAGTGTGCTAATTTGGAGATATTTTGGGTGGAGGTGGTACATATCTTTGATGACTTTCTTCTTCCCTTTTCATTTTGTGACTGTTTCTTTTAATTCTTGAAAATAGTTTACTGTTGTGATTTTATAGTTGTGAATATTTTCTCTTTCTGGGGATCTTAATAAGGTTTTTTTCCCCTCCCTCTGTATAGTCTTTCTCCATGTTACTCTTTTCTGACTCTTGTCTTTCATGTCTAGTAATCTTTGATTGGTTGAGCTTATTTATAATACATATGGGCCAGGCATCTTGAATCTGCTAAATCATTATTACTTGTCTATATGCTTTCCAGCTTCCAAAATATATTGATTTTACCTCTTTCCCCCTTACCTCCATAATGATATATTTATTAAATTAAATTATTATTTTTTTTTGCTCTGTCATTTTAATAGGACTTTGGGAAGTAACAAATGTCAATGTGTGTTCTGTTCTCATCTTTACTTGAAATAATTTGCTTATTTAAATTGTAGCATTTATACCAGGGGTCCCCAACCTGTGGCAAGTTGTATAATTATTTCATTATATATTTAGATGTAATAATAATAGAAAGAAAGTGCACAATGAATGTAATGTGCTTGAATCATCCCGAAACTATCCCCCATTCCCCAGTCCATGAAAAAATTGTCTTCCATGAAAATGGTCCCTGGTGCCAAAAAGGTTGGGGACTGCTGATCTATACAGTTCTTATTCAAACCAGGAGTTGAGTTCAGCTAGCAAGTACTAAATGTCAATATGATAGTTTAAAAAATTGTTTTAGCAATCATATTTTATATTGTTAGAGATCCCATTAAATAATCATACAGTTTTAAGAATGTTACTTATAAATTATTCCATGTGTATTAAAATTATCCCTCCTTTGTTAAAAGGTTATAGGATTTTTAAAATTATCAACTATTTTAAAAAAGAAACATTTTTATTTACTTAATGATTAGGTAGTTCTAATGAGGTAAATGTAAAGAGAAGTGAACATCTTAATGCTCTACAACTTAAGCCGTAATTTACAATTTGGAAAGATTTATAGGAGGGCAAAATTAGCTTGATTTTGAATACGCTTAATTTTGAATACTTGTACATTTCTCTTGACTTACTAATCAAGTGAACCCTTCTAGGGAAGTGAGTTTCAAGAATTTTAGCCTAAGTTTTCACAAACTTTCCTAAATACTGTAGAAATAAGTAGACTTTGGATGAATAGTGGAATGTCCACAGATGTTAGAATCAGCTATACCTGGCTTTTTATTCTAGCTCCATGACTTTGTAACTGTTTCTACTTATGAAGGACAAGATGCAAAATGCTACTAATATCTTTGTTTTAGAATTGTTGTCAGGATTAAGTGAGATGAAATTTGTATATAACCTAGAGCAGTGGCAGACATTCATTCAGATATTAGTTTCTTACCTTATAAGCCCCTGTCTAGTTTTTATTTCTTCAGGATGACAGGTGTTAATTCTCTCCTCATTTTCTGTGCTTATTCTTATTACTGTGGTTTTACTTCAATGTAAAGAATCCATCATGTACTATATGGAATTAGCAAAATTAGAAGATGACTTTAAAGAGGAGTATATTGTTTTCACACTAATAAATGTTAAGGTAATAAAAATGATTTTGTTATCATTAATAATTATAAAATTTTTTACCATGTCTTGTATTAGAGTTTTTATCATTTGAAGATAGGTATTCATAGTAGACAGTTGACATCTGTTAGTCTTAAAATTTGCTATGATTTGGATAGATGACAATATTATCTGAATGTTATCAGTTCTCCAGAGGGACAGAACCAATAGGATATATATGAGAAAGGGAATTTATTTGGGAGAATTGGCTCACACAGTTGCAGAGGAAAATTCCCCACTATAGGCCATCTCCAAGCTGGAGAATGATAGAAACTTGTAGCATGGCTCCCAGGGAGGTTAGTAGCATGCGTCAGTCCAAGTCTGAAAGCCTCAAACACAGAGAAGCTGACACAGTGCAGCCTACAATCTGAGGCTGAAGACCTGAGGGTCTCCAGGAGTCCACAGGCTGAAGAACCTGGAATCTGATGTCTAAAGGCAGGAGGAGGAAAAGGCATACTACTCTGAAAGAGAGAGAAGGAGAGAGAGTGCTAGCCAAAAAAAAAAAAAAGAGCAAGCAAGCTGAATGTCTTCCTTCTTCCATCTGCTTTGTTCTAGTCACATCCACAGCCAATTGGATGGTGGCTGCCCACACTGAGCGTAGGTCTACTTCTCTCAGTCTAGACTGACCCACATGTCAATCTCCTCTGGAAACATTTTCACATACACACCCAGAAACAATGCTTCACTAGCCATGTAGGCATCCCTCAGTCCAGTCAAATTGATACCTAATATTAACTATCACACTGAGCATAGTGAGCACAGTTATAATAGCTTAGGTGCTGGGTATTATTTCAAATTCCTCGTTCATTCATTGGCAGCAATGTCTTCAGTACTGTATTAGAGCTATAGCTATAATGGTGAAGAAATGTATCAGTTATTTATTGCTGCATAACAAACTACTTCAAAATGTATTGACTTAACACATTACCACACTAGAAAAAAATTTTTTTCCTTGGGGCCACAGTGTTTTTTCACAAAAATAGAATAAAACTTCAAAAACAAAATGATCCTTTCTAATTTAATGAAAAATTTGTTATTTTTTATTTTCTGTGTTTTTTTCCAATAAAAAAGTAATATAAAAACTTGAAAGTTAGTAATGTAAAAAGTAATGTGAAAATTTGAAAAATAGTTCGTGAGGGTAAAAGTGTTTTTCTTGTCAGGCTTAAGAGTAATTTAAAGGTAAACATAAATAGAAAAATGAAATCTGTTGACTTCTATTCATTTAATCCACATTTTTAGAATTAAATTGTCAATATTAACTGTAACAATAAGAACATCAACAAGTAAGATTTTTACAAACCAACTGCAGAGTTTTGCCCACATTTTGCCTCTCGAGGCCTCAGGTTCAAAACTAGCATGAGTTAAATGCAACTCACATGGCAGTTACTGTGCTAAACATTTATTATCTCATAGTTTCTATTGGTTAGGAATTGGGGCATAGCTTAGCTAGGCTGTTCTGGCTTGGGGTTTCTTATGAGGTTGTTGTCAAGATGTCTACTGACATCTTTCACAATGTATATGTGTATCAGAACATTTTGTTCTATATCTTGAATATATATACAATTTTTGTCAGTTTTACCTCAGTAAAGTTAGAATAAAAACGATGTCTGCTGAGTAACAATCGGTAGTCATTCAAAGGCTTGACTAGGGCCCGAGGATCTACTTTGAAGGTGGCTCAGTCACATGCCTGCCAAGTTGGTGCTGGTTGTTGGCAGGAGGTCTCATTTCTTCTCTTTGTGGACCTTTCCACAGGTTGCTTGAGTGCCCTCATGACATGACGTTTGGCTTCCCCCAGAGCAAGCAGTCAAGAGGAAGGAAAGGGAAAGTGGAGGGGAAGAGAAAAGGAAAGGAGAAGGGGGAGTCACAGTAGCTATCTAAAAAGAATACCCTCAAAAGCCACATAACATCAATTTTGTCACATTCTTTTTGTCAGAAGCAAATCACTTAAGATTGGCCCATTTTCAATAGGAGGGGAATTAGACTTTACCTTTTGAAGGGAGAAATATCAAAGAATTCTATAACATCTTCCTTTCTCAGATATTGTGTCACAAGGTACCTTGAGACTATAGGTTCATTGGTAACTATAATTTAGTGTTATTTAATACTGAATTAGAGTTACCAGTGTAAATGCCATAAGACAATATATGCAAAAGGAATCCCAGCCCCCCCCCCACATTAACAACAGTGCTGCTAATTTGGGGCATTTTCGAGTTGGAGGGCCTACCATCTTCTCACATTCAAAAAGATCTGTAACTCATCAACCACATCCCCAAACCAGCCCTCTAACTTCCTGTTTGTCATTGTTAACAGTTTTTCTGCCAGGCACTTTGATTCGAGGTTGAGCCATCTTTTAAAACACTGCAAGCAGTCCTCTAGAATGGCTAAAATCCACCTTTCCAATCTCCATTTCTTGTGTCTTAATCCTGACCCCCTCCCCATTGCTCAAAGGTTGATTTATTAGCTCCCCATCTATTCAGGGTCTGATATCTGCTCTCAGCTTTACCTTCTAATCTTTCTTCCTCTTCTTTCTTTTTTTTAAAGATCTATTTCATGAGTCCTCCTCACTGAAAATGGAAAGCTTTAACCAAAGAGAGATTGCTCTCAATGTTTTTCTGAAGCTGTTTTTTATAAGATTAAAAAAAGTATTATATTTAGACCTAAATGTAGAGAGGGAATTCTCTTAGATGTAAATATAGAGAGGGAAAAGATATTACCATGTTTATTACATTGTGGAGAAGCTCTTGGAGAATAAGGAATGAAGAGCAAAGAGACAAGATCTCTTTGGGTAAGGCAGAGGGAAGAAGTTGAAGGATAACCTCAACAGACAGAATGAGTGTGAAAGCACTTAGAACTGTGTGAAGCAATAGTAAGGATAAGATATTAATAGTAATGATGCCATTATTCCTAGACTGCATAGTGTGATTCTCAGTAGAGAGTATAGCTCTCAACTCTGAGTGAGCAATAAAAGAGAACTGTTAGTGTAATCAGAGAGACTTGGATTGCCAGTGGCTCCTTGTACAAGCTTGGTCAAGTTACTTTCATTCTGTGGACTTTTGTTTTCTTAATCAGGGAAATGAAATGAGTTGGACTAGATCATTTCCAGTGCTAAAATGTTATGTTTTGGAAAGAAACTTACAACTTAGATATAATTGGCACAATTTGAATTTATCTAGGATTTTAAAAAACAAGTTTCCTTCCTACTTTTTGTTTCTAATAGGTGATTCCAATTTCTCTAGTGTTTTTAATTTTTAAGAAAGGACAGAGCTAAACACTTACTAAATAGAAGCTTGCCACAAATCAGGTTATACAATTAGTACTAAAGTTGCTATTCAGTTAATACATATTTTAAAAAATGTATTCACTAGTGGGTTATAACTTGAAAATGGTTTTTAGAGAAACACTTTCTGAAACTTATGGGCAAGAAGAAGTTAAAATTGCCAGTATATCTGTGTAATTAACAACTTGCCTATGCATTGTCTTGTAAATTAATTTCTCTTTATATACTTTTTACTATTAAGATTGCATCTTTTCCAGTGTCCCAGTTGTTAAAAAATATTTTCATGAGAAAGGTTAATTTTAAGAACCCAGTATATATTAAATTGAGAGAAATTGATAGTCTTTTACTTTCTAAGGAGTAAAGGTTTTACAAATTGTGACTTCTTAAACTGTAAACCAGATTTGTATTGTATTAATAGTTGTATTGGACTGTGTCAACCAAAATTGATTAAAACTTGGTTTTTTTTTGTTTTTTTTTAAAAACTTGGTTTTATAAACTTTTTAATCTTCCAAAGTAAACAGGAAGGAGTTAGGACTTAATGTTTTTCTTATTCTTTTTCTGCTTTGACCTTCATGATCTCTTTGGTCTGAAATGGACCTAGCTATTCTGTCAAAACTTACATTCTTAGTGAGAAAAGTTACAGGTGAACACGATCTCCTTATATGTTTTAATCTTTACCTTTGTAGACATGTTATTTTGTGTGTTGGCCTTGGTAATGCACTCTAATTCTCTTCATTTTATAACT
Organism: Cheirogaleus medius; assembly: GCA_008086735.1. Lineage (NCBI taxonomy): Eukaryota > Metazoa > Chordata > Mammalia > Primates > Cheirogaleidae > Cheirogaleus > Cheirogaleus medius. The sequence continues at coordinate 11,634,929 of VBSM01000813.1, read as the reverse complement.
AACGTTTATATAGCACTGACCATATGCCAGACACTATTGTGAGTTTTTGTTTGATTGTTCGTTTGTTTTAAGAGACAGAGTCTTGCTCTGTTGCTCAGGCTGGAGTGCAGTGACCTGATCTTAGCTCACTGTATAACCTCAAATTCCTTGGCTCAAGTGATCTTCCTGCCTCAGTCTCCTGAGTAGCTGGTACTACAGGTGTGCACCGCCATGCCCAGCTAATTTTTTGTGTTTTTGGTAGACTTGGGGTCTTGTTATGTTGCCCAGGCTGGTCTCAAACTTCTGGGCTCAAGTGATCCACTTGCGTTGGCCCTCCCCAAGTGCTGGGATTACAATCGTGAGCCACTGCACCGACCCTGAGTACTTTTATGTGTATTAACACATTTAATTCTTACAACAACCCTGTGACCAAAAACTATCCTTTGTTTTTTACAGATTGTTCTTCTTTGGCATCCATGCTGATAGCCAAGATCCCTAGGATGAGGCCAGCACTGGTGGTTTGTCCCCTTTGGTGATCTTAGTAGTTTTCTTTCAAGAAGCAGATTTGTCACACATACCCCCGTAGCAGACATATCTGAAAGTCTCCTCTCCAGGGGAAAACCAGATTTTACTTGGGTTGTCACAGTGCCTAATGTAAAAGTACCCAGTGCAGAAATCTGGAGGTTGTTATAGCCATCTTTTTCTTCTTAATTCCTCACATCCAATCTTAAGTACTATTGTTGTATCAACAGTGTTTCACTTTATTAGTTCCTTTTTTCCTGTGCCCATTGGCAGAGTTCAAGCTGTCATTATCTTCAGCTTGACCTATTTAGGTGATAGCCCCTGCTCTTCATTTCTCTTAGGTATTACGCCACTGTCATTCTTCGCAAGTTATAGGCTTGAATAGCTTTTTTTGGTAAAGACTTTATTAAGATGTATTAATAATTCACATACTATACAATCCATTAAAGTATGAAATCCAACTGGAGCATTTACAGTACTCACTTGCAGTCACTCCCTTCCCCTATGCCCCCAGCCCTAGGCAGCTACTAATGTACTTTCTGTCTCTATAGATCTATCTGTTCTGGACATTTCATATAAATGGAATGATACAACATGCTTTTTTGTGACTGGCTTTTTTAAGTTAACATAATGTTTTCAAGTTTCACTGTATAGCCAGGCTATGTGTTTGCCCTGGGTTCAGCCAGGGACTTGTAGCACAGAAAGTCCCTCTTTGGTTGTTCCTCACAAGGTGCAGCCTTGGACATATGTGTTACCCTCTGGACCACCAAGGACTGTTGTGGTTTTAGCTGGGTTCTCTTTGACTATTTTTTCCTCCTCTGATCTCCTATTAAGCTTCTGGCTAGTCTGTGTCTATTGGTATCATACTTAGCTGTTAGCCTCCACTAAGTCCTAACGGTAGTAGTTTCCTAGGGCTGCTGTAACACATTACCACAAACTGGATGGCTTAAAACAACAGTTTATTGTCTCAGTTCTGAGGGCTAGAAGTCCAAAATCAAGTTGTTGGCAGGGCCATTCTCCCTCTGAAACCTGTAGGGGAGAATCCTTCTTTACTGCTTCTGGTATTTGCCAGCAACCCTTGGCTTTCTTTGGCTTGTATATGCATCACTCCAATCTCTGCCTTTGTATTTACTTGGCATCGTTCCTTATGTGTCCACCCCTGTCTGTCTGAATTTCCTTCTTCTTACAAGGACATCAGTTATTAATATATTGGATTAGGACCAACTTTGATGACCTTAACTTTAACTTGATTACATTTTAAATGACCCTATTTCCAAATAAGGTCACATTCATAGATTTGGGAGAGGGGTTAACACCTTTGTGGGGGGGTGGAATTTAACCTATAACACTAGCTGTTGTTCTTTTGTTTTCAGTAATTCCCCGAGGCATAAATTGCTCCACAGTGTGCTCCAGAGTCTGGCTTCTTGGCAGGGTTAGGATGCTGCCAGTCTTTGAGGCTTGCTTAAATCCTCTCTTAGTATTCTGTACTGTGAATCAAGAGCTGGGGAGTGATGGAGAATTTGCTATTCACCAGCTCTCCCAGCAGGATCTGCCCTGTGGAGCAGGAGCTGTGTATATGTATGTGTGTGTGTGGAGGGGATAGAAACTGATCTTGCCATCCAGCCCACTGGATCTAGTAGTGGGAGTTAGGAGCTGCAAAACAGGCACTGCCTGTCTGTACTACTATCTGCTTGATATAGATCTTCTGTAGTGTGGAGCTGTGGAAAGTGATATTTGCTGATATTTCCCAGCTGCCAAATTTGCCCAGGCATATGGCTCTTCCACTCCAGGGATTTGTGGGAGATGAGAACTGCCACTCACTGCCACTAGAACATCTCTTCCATAACACAGAGTTTTGGGGGGTCGGGTGCATCCTCTAGCCTGAATGCCATGCCTTCCCACTGCTATTACTGAGTTTCTGTAGATTTTGTTGAATAAATGTTTTGCAATTTGTTGCAAGCCCTTTCCTCAATTTTGAGACTGTAAATCACTGTCTTTGCGAATTTTTGCAAGTTAATAAATGTTGGGGAGGAGAGGAGATATCTCCAAGCTCTTTATACTCCCATTCTAGAAGTCCTGCCCATTGAATAATTTTTAAAGCACCACCTTTCAAGGGTATGGATTGGGACGATATGTAATAGGATTGGGATGACATATAACTCTTCAGGGAATTTAGGCCACTGGAGAATGATTTACATTATTGCTAATGTTATCTTTTAACATATTCAGCTATTGAAAAGTTTTACAATCCTTTGTCATAAAGATTGAAATTATTTTTTAATTTAATAGCCTGCTTTTTGCACCTATGCATAAAACACAGAAGAAAAACTCAAGTGGTTAAAAGAATGTTAACCTTTCATCCATAAGTGAAGTTGTTCTTGAAATATTTAATAAGTTATATAAGCAAAGTCTTCATTTAGCTGGAAACTGGAATTTTTCATAATGAACTTAATAGCACATCTCTTTCATGGGTATTCATTTGATGTAAATGTCACCATCTGGGCTGCAAATTTTCTGTCTTATTCTATTAGTTGAAAGGGCCAGCAAGATATCTTGAAACCTTTTTTTAAAAAAACTCTAAATGTATTTATGTAGAGTTAGTATTCTTGAAGTTACTGGTTTTATATTAGCTGCATAATACAGTTAGAGAAGTCTGAAACTGGAAGCTATGAGAAATCTCTATTATTTCTCCCAGACCAAAGTGCTGCATTTTAGATGGAATCAGTCTGTGACTTCATTAATAATGAGGAATAATCACAAGGTATTTTTTTTTTTAGTGTTTTCTGTAAAACATTGTAGGCTGTATCTTATAGGATGGCAACTACGTCTCCATATATATTCATTAATTACTAATGCTGTTAGTAGTATTTTAGAGATGGTTTGAACTTTAGATTTTGATTAATCCAACCGTATCATTTTGATGAATTGAGTCCACAGAGATTATGTAATTTTCTAAGCCTTACAATCTAAGGTTACACATATAACTATAAAGATAAGAACAAAACCATAACATAACACTTCCAAAAATCCATGAAGCAATGTGTAGTCTTTTTTTCAGGAAGCTTTAGGAAATACTATGTATTTTTCTCTATAATTTAATATTGTAGTAATTATTTTGTCTAGCATTAATTTGGCATCTATGCCAAATAATTTGATTTTAGGCATAACTTAGCCATAGAGTCCTAAGAATTTTGTATTTTTTTTCTAGTAGACAATCATTTCTTTGTTTCCTTTCTGAACATTTGTGGTTCAATAAAACATAAAATGACTTGTCAGTAGTTAGTATTAATATAAATATATATATTATCTGTGCATGTCACATAATATTTTTTTGCAGTCATGAATCAGAATCATGAATAAAAAATTAACATCAAGATTCATTAGGCTTTAACAAACAATTGCTTAGTTTAGTGCTATATAGTTGACAAAGAAGGTTTCTATATATTATTTGATCTTCATAGATATCTTGAGACAGTAAGTTAGATGGTTTTTATTCCATTTTATAGGTAAAGAATCTGAGGTGTGGTGTTTTAACTTGCCTAAATTTTATGACATTAATAATTTACTTCTATAGTTATCTATTTCTTTGCATGTCACTGGTTACTCATGGTAGTACTTACTGTATTGTTTTTTCCAGGGAATGCAGAAGTCTTAATGATTTTTATTCTAGAGGATTTAAGGGAAATAATTTGAGTCACTTAGCATGACCCCAAAGCTAGTCCAGGTGAAAGGAATACAGGCTGAGCATCCCAAATCCTAAAATCAGAGATTCTCCAAAATTCAAATTTTCTGAGTACTAACATAACACTGAAAGGAAATGCTTATTAGAGCATTTCAGATTTTGGAATTTTGGATTTGGGATGCTTAATGGGTCCATGTAATGCAAATATTCCAAAATCCAAAAAAAAAAAAAAAATCTAAAATTCTAACAACTTCTAATCCCAACCTGTGTAAATAAAACTTCTCTGAATGCCAGGATTCCTTTTTTCCCCTTTTAGCAAACTCCTGTCCTTATCTCCAGTTTTAGCTCAATGTCACCTTCTCTGCGAGGGCTGCCTTTTTGCACAGGAGACAAAAATATCTTATTCCCGTGTTCTCTCACAGCACTTTCATGATTGATTATTGAACTCCTTGAAGGCAAAAATTGTGATATACCTCTTCACTCTCCCATAGCCTTGAATGAACCATAGTGAACTTCATTAAATGTTTTTAAAACAAATGGATGAATAAGTGATACATGCTTGATCTGTGTCTGTAAACTGTTAGGCCAAGCAATGAATACCCCCTGATTCTGGAATAACTGTGCAGTATTAAAAATTTGTTTTGACTAATGTACTACGTGATTTTGTTTTTTTGCTGCATAAATGTTCTGAAGTCTTCAGTTGGTGCTGGGCCAGTTTATTCCTGCTCCACTTCATCACTTATGTTTATCTGGGACCTGGATGAAGCAGTTTTTTGTAATGTTGCATTAGTTGAATCTGTGACTTTAATAAAAACAAAAGATATTATTCAGGAAATGTAATATCTTAGAAAAACGAAGTTGTCACTTGAAATCAATATTTTTAAAAATGTGTTTAAAATAGCTAAACTCTTGACTATCCCAGGAGTGAATTTAAGAAGGACCAAACTTTCTTGTGAATTATGAAGGGAGTTTAAAGGGTATGCATCCAGGAAAGTGTAATTAGCATCTGATTAACTGGTTCCTGTGTTTTCTGTGCTTTTCTCTTCTTCCCTATACCAGCCACCTTCTGACCATTTCCCTGTTTATTAGCTGCAATACCAGAAAGTGGACTAGAAAATGAAATTCACATCTTTCAATTTTGTTGCTTGTTAGCAGATTCCTTAAATTTTAGGTGTGAAGAACAATAAAAATAAAGGTAGGTTATTTGTGCTACATCCTTATTATTTATACCTCCCATTATCACAGATGATAATTTATGTATAACTGACTAAAATTACAGGAGAGAAAAGCAGTTAGGCAATGCTTCCTCAAGTTTTCAGGTTTTTTCACACCTTTCTTTTCGGGAAAAGAATTAAAGGAAAAAAAGACCTAAATGAATTCTAATTATTTTCTTTATTGGTTTTTGTTTTGTTAAATTGTGTGTTGGAATTGGGCTCAGTTGTGAATTACAGGAAGTGATACATATGATAAAGTCTGTGGTTTTATGTCTGTTCAACAAACCACAGTGGAACTGAAATGAAACTATAAATACTTTAACAACACCAATTGCTTTCTGCCACCAACCAGGACTAGTCCTAATGAAAAGTAGATCTACTGATACAAAGTTAATGGGAAGCAGGATAGGATAGGTCTTTGTTTAGTATCATGAAAACTGTAGCAGTTTTGAATCTGCTAGGCACACATTAATTTTGATCACTAAGAATGCAAATATTAGATTATTTTACTCTTTTAAGAATTAAGGTAGTAACAACAGAGCTGTTTATTTTTTTTCTTTTGGTACAAGGATTTAGATTTAATAATGTGTTTTATATAGTAGATAGTCATAAAATGATAATATATTGAAAGGCAAATAAAAATATTAAATTTGTATACTCTCTTCATAGTTTACATACTAATCTGGTGCTGGGCTAGAGGAGGGAGTAATATTCTTAGATCATTCAGTTGCTAGGGTTATACCATATTTTCAGAAGCTGGAATAGTGATGACTATTAAGATTTTGCTGTTAGGATTTGAACACTTTTAGGTCCTTTAATGTTACACAGAGAACATGAGAATATATTTAATGGAATAGCATAAGTAATTTCCATTCTCATTCTTTTCTTGGATTTTAAAGTCTAGACCCATAGACTTACAAACATAGTCTTTGTCCAAAAGAGTCAGAATGTATACAATTGAGCTTCCTTAAGTAGTTGTGTAAGTCCTCTGGAGTTTATTTGTACATTCATTTTCCAGGATGTAGCACTTGCATGCTTAGTTTAAGATAATGTACTACTGTGAGAAATATAATAATGAATTTCCAACTTCCCCATCTCATTGAGCTTCCAGTCTATCTGTGTTAGATGATTTTGATTAATGGCAGATATCTTCTAAAAACGTTTGAGGTCATATATAGTTTTGACTTCAAAAATTTTTCAGAAATCTTTTAATGGCACACAAAGTTTAGTCTGTAGTACAGAACCTGATACACTACTGCCTCTTTCCCCTACCATCATCCACTCCGTTTCACTAATGTGAAACTCTGTAAGCGGTCTTTTAACTAGGAGAAACACTTATGTAAGCCAATACAGATAAGCTTGTTTATTGTACTTAGAGCAGGTTTGTTTGTGGCTGCAGCTAGTGTTGGAGACTGTCAGTTAGGAACTTATTCTGGAATTGTTATTTCTAATTCTTTCAGACAGTGAGGATATATGACTTCATTCTCTCTCTCTTTCTCTTTGGCAAAACAAATACAACTGCTTTGTAAAGTGCCTCTTGTCTCTGCTTGGCCATACATACCAAAAGAACAACTAATACTGAATACTTGGGCAAGCAACATTTATAGAATTATTGTATAAGCCTCAGGTACAAAGATGGGTTGAGGATGGTGCTGAAGATAGAATTGCAGTCCTGATGAAGTAATGAAAAATCAGTGATGACCTAAAATAAGAAGATGTATTCTGGTGAAGTGTTAGGAGTTATAAAATGTAAGCCAAATCTTTGGCTTTGTTTCATCTGAACCCTGGGGAAGGCTCGATAAAATTTTATAGACTAGTGAAACATTTTACAGGTCTGAAAAAAAGTATTGTAAACCTGCTCATAAGGTGCAAACAAAACCTCTGTGCATAAATTAGGAGTTGATGTGTTGTAAGAGTTTGTGAAGATGAAGTCTTCCAGGGTGCTGATTGCCTGAAATGTCATTCTAGATTTCTTTCAATCCTAGGTGTAGGATGATAGATATATGCTGATTTCTTATTTTAAAATAATTATTTTAGGCTATACTTGACTCACCTCTTATTTATTACCGTAAAAATAGAACAGTGGTCATGATATATTAATAGATATTGAGGAAATCAAATATTTTCTTTTTTGTGATCTAAAATGAAAGTCAATACAACAATTCTGAATAATTTGATATGATAAAAAGGAAAGGAAATATGAGGCATGCCAATAATCTTGACAGGCAGTTTCCTAATTTGCAAAATAAAAAATTAGGTAATCTCTAAAAAGTACCTTCTACCTCTGTGACTGACTCTATAAAATATAGATGGCCCTGACTTACTATCATTAAGACTTAAAATTTTTTGACTTTATGATGGTGTGGAAGCGATAAACATTTAGTAGAAACTGTACTACAGTGCAGTATTCAATAAATTGCATGATATATCCAAAATTTTATTATAAATAGCCTTTGTGTTAGATGATTTTGCCTAATTGTAGGCTAATGTAAATGTTATGAGCACGGTTAAGGCAGGCTATTTGGTACGTTAGGTGTATTAAATGCATTTTCAACTTAGGATATTTTCAGCTTACAATGGGTTTATTGGGACATAATGCCATCATAACTTGGAGTGTGTGTAGAGTGCTGTCATTTAGCTAAAATGCTTTTGATCTCAGTAGTCTTTTGCACATGCACTATTTAAACTCCTTTGGTGTAAGGAGAAATTTACCAGGAAATCCTTACCACCATCACAGTCTGTGATATTGATGCAATTTGCACTCTGCCTTCTCAATATATTTTAGTGTTCTCAAAGCTAGATCATTGTGGAAAAATGGAGAGATCCCCTATTTGACAAGAATAAAAATTATTACAAAGCATCCTGCTTCTGCATTAAGTGCTGTCTCACAACATAGCAGCTGATCTTAATCTTAATTACATATAAAAACACCCAAGAATCTTGTTAAAAATTTAGATTCCTGTGGAACTACCCCATAAATTCTAATGCAGTAGGCTTGGTAAGAAACACACACTCTAGAAGCCAGCCTTTCCCCAGCTTTCCTAGAATGGAGATTGCCTCCTAAAATATTTAGAAGTTTGAAAGGATTTTAAAACTGCAGTGTTTATAAACAAATTTCAATGAATTTGGTCTGTAAATAGGTACTTTGAAGTTGAACTTAGTACTCTCTTTTCACAGCTTTAAATATCATGCTTTCAGTTACATGAGCTCATTAGCTCATTACACTTCCAGGCTTTTAGAAATAGTACTTTGAAAAAGCTCTTCTGTCATTTTATTGAGTGGAAGTAAACATTGACAAATAAGGAATTATCAAAATTAAGTTTACTCAACATTGCAGGCAGTATACATTTATGTGATAGCTGTCTTTAAAATTTTGGTACATAGTAAGTACCAGAGAAATTACCTAGATCTAGTCCTATGCTCCACATTATATATTGAGTAGAGGAGAAATTACAAGGAAGAGTGATTTGGGTGCCCCCTGCAGAGTACCTTCTCTGAAGGTATATGGAGAGAATTCAGGTGACACCTTTATTGTCCAGCAGTTTTATGCATTGGGAGTGGACTAAATAAATTTTGGGATAAATGATTTAGCATTCTAAAATGCTCTAAACTTTTCAGTTGTATTTGTTTTATATAGTTTCTTTTAAGATATTTTCAAACTAGTATCCTGGGCTCAGAAAACACATTTGAGGTTACATAGTTTTACCCAAAGAGCTTATTTATTCTTTCCCAGTAAGAGTACGTGAGAAAAACCAGGCACAGTGGTTCACACCTTTAATCCCAGTGGTTCGAGAGGCCCAGGCAGGAGGATTGCTTGGGGCCAGGAGTTGGAGCAAAGACCAGTCTGGGCAACGTAGTGAGACTCCCATCACCACAGAAAAATTTAGAAATTAGCTGGGCGTGGTAGTACACACTTATAGTCTAATCTACTCAGGAGGCTGAGGCATGAGGATCACTTGAGCCAGGTGTTCTAGATTGCAGTGAGCTATGATCATGCCACTGTACTCCATCCAGCCTGGGTGACAGAGCAAGACCCTGTCTCTTTAAAAAAAAAAAAGTACATGAGGAAAGATTTATTATTATTTAAAAAGGTGAGAATGACATTGTTAAACCACTTATTTCTAATTATCCTTCTATGATTCCATAACACCTAGGTAGTTTATTAATATAACTGATAGGTTAGTTGGACACCATGTAATTCTGTTATTACTTACTTGTGATTTTCAAAGTAGAACACGTTAATTTAAGGAAATGGTTGGCAAGTATTTTTAGACAATTAGTAATTTTTTAAAGGTTTTTAAAATCTAATTTATCCTCTGATACTTGGCTATACACACAAAACATTAAATATCCTATGGTTTCATTTTGTTTTAAAAAAAAGTCAGTGCAGTTAAAAAGTTTTCTCAAAACATGTTTATATGCTGCCTGTTCAAAGGAAAAGTGTTATCCCTTCAGTTTTTTCTTTTCAAATAATAGTGATAGGACATGCTAACATTTATTTATTACTTTGTGTTGGTCCCTGTACTAAGCTTTCAATCCTTCAATACTGATTCCTTTTGAAAGAAGTTACCAATCCCTTAAATATCTACCTTTCCATTTCATCGTACAAGTATTGCCTTTTTAAATTAAACTTTTAAATTTCAGATAACTGTACCTTCAAATGCAGCATAAGAAAAAACATAGAGAATCTTTACATCCTTCATTCAGTTTTCCCCAATGGTAGCATCTTGTGTAACTGTAGTGCAATATCACAGTTGTGGCATCGATAAAGCCACTACCATTATCTAGATTTTTCCAATTTAATGGGTACTCAGTTGTGTCTGTGTTTAGTTCCATACAGTTTTATCACATGTGTAAATTCATGTAAACACTGGCAACAGTCAGGATACAGCACTGTTCCATGCACAAGAATTCCTCGTGATACCCTCTTACAAGCCACACACATTATCATTTTGTCATTTCTGAATGTTACTTAAATGGGATCCTATAGTATATAACCTTTTGAGATTGACTTTTATCAGTCAGCTTAATTGCTTTTAAGATTCAAGTAAAAGTGTGTATTAAACATTTGTTCCTGTTTATTGTTGCATAGCATTTAATGTTGTGGATATTTTACAGTCACTTTAACCATTCAGCTGTTTAAGGACATTTAGGTTGTTTTCAGTTAGAGACTATTACAAGTAAAACTGCTATACATATTCGTGTATGTTTTATGTAAACTTAAGTTTTCATTTCTTTGGCATATATGCTCAAGAGTGCAGTTGCTGGGTTGTATGGTAGTTTGAGGTTAGTTTTATAGGAAACTGCCAAACTATTTTCTAGAATGGCTGTACCACTTTACATTACCACCAGTGATTTATCACTGGTCCAGTTTCTCTGCATCTTCACCAGCATTTGGTGTTGTGACTATTTTTTCCATAGGTGTGTGATATTGTATTGTGTTATAGTTTGTATTTCCCTAATTGCTAATGATGATGTTGAACATCTTTTCATGTGTTTATTTGCCATATGTATGTCCTCTTCTGTAAAATGTCTCTTCATTCTTTTTTGCCCATTTTCTAGTTGTGTTGTTTGCTTTTCTACTGTTGAGTTTGGAGAGTTCTTTATATATCTAGATACAGGGTCAAATTAGGTGATTTTCAAATATTTTCTCCCAGTCTATAGCTTGTCTTTTCAATTGTCTTTACAGAGTCTTTTGCAGAGCAAAAGTTTTAAATTTTCATGAGGTTCATCAACTTATCAGTTTTTCCTTTAATGATGATGCTTTTGGTGTCAAGTCTAAGAATCCTTTGGCTATTCTTAGGTCCTCAAGATTTTGGAGGGGGAGGGGATGTTGAATTTTAAATTTAATTTCTTATTTTATTATGCCACATTTGTCACAATTCATGAACCAGTATTAATAGATTCTTAATAATGTAAAGTTCATATTTTATTCAGATTTCCTTGGGGTCTTTTTCTCAGTTATAAAAATTGTGATAATACAAAGTTTATCATCTTAATCATTTTTAATTATATGCTTTAGTATTATCAAATATATTCATAATGTTGTGCAACCATCACCACCATCCGTCTCCATAACTTTTTGTTTTATAAAACCAAAGCTGTATCTCATTAAATAAGAACTCCTCATTCCTTGCTTCTCTTAGCCCCTGTCAACCAACCACCATTTTACTTTTTTTCTCTATGATTTTGGCTACTCTAAAAGTACTGATCTAAATGGAATTATACAATATTTGTCTTTTGTGATTGGCTTATTACTTAACATAATATCCTCAAGTTTCATCCATGATGTGGCATGTCAGAATTTCTTTCCTTTTAAAAGGCTAATAATATACTTTTGTATGTATATACCACACTTTGCTTATCCATTCATCTACTGATGAACACTTGGATTGCGCCTGCATTTTAGCTGTTGTGAATAATGCTGCTATTGATATGGTGTATAAATGTCTCTTTGAGAGATGCTGCCTTCAATTATTTTGGGCATATACACACAAGTACAGTTTTCTCCCATTCCATGGGTGTCCTTTTAAACTCTATTTATTTACATTGTCTTTTGATGCACAAAACTTATCAGTTTTCATAAAGTTCAACTTGTCTATTTTTTCTTTTGCCTTTGGCTTTGGTGTCATATCCAATAAGTCATTGACAAACTGAATGTTGTGAAGCTTTTGCTCTATGTATTAAGAGTTTTATAGTTTTAGATTTTATGTTCTGTCCCAGATACCCATCTAGGATACCATATTACATTTATTCATCAGTCTTGTTAGGCTCTTCTAGACTGTGCCAGTTACTCAGACTTTCCTTGTTTTTGAAGATCTTGACAGTCTTGAGGAGTGTGGGTTAAGTATTTTGTAGAATGTTTCTCAATTGGAATTCAGTGTTTTTCTCATGATTAGATTAGGGTTATAGGGTTTTTGGCAGAAAGACCACAGAGGTAAAGTGCCTTTCATCATGTATCAAGGATATTTTTGATCAACATGACTTATCAATGATGATGTTAAGCTTGATCACGTGGCATAGGTAGTGTTTGTCAGGTTTCTCCACTGTAAAGTTAGCCCGAACAACACCTCCTTCCCATACTATAATCTTTGGAAGGAAGTCACTATGCACAGCTCACATGTAAAAAGGATAGAGAGTTATGCTCCACTTAACACATTTTAATGTGGTGTATTTCCATTTTCATTCAGTGCTATATGTTTTTCTTCATTTCCTTTGAGACTTTGTTTTTGGCCCATGGGTTATTTGTTAAGCGTATGTTGTTTGATTTCTAAGTATTTGAAAATTTTCCTGTTATCTGTTTGTTGATTTCTAGTTTGATTCCCTTATAGCAGATAACACACACTGTATGATATAAATTCCTTTAAATTTTTAAAAAATTTGTTTTATGGTCCAAGATATGGTCTATCTTGGTGACTGTTCCATGGATTTTTAAAAAAGAATGTGTAATTGTGATGTGTTTTATGTATGTCATTTATGACCTGTTGGTGAATTATTTGTTCAGCTCCTCTTTTCCTGTCTTGAGTATCTGTCTAGTAAGCCTGTCAGTTCCCAGCTCAGGTTTTGCTTGATATATTTTGAGGGTTTTGTTGTTGTTGTTGTTTTGGTTAGCACACTTTGATGAGGATTGTTATGTCTTCCTGATGGTGCGATCCTTTTATCCTTTATTCCTCCCCTTCACCTCCTTACCCATCTGCAGGTCCCACCATTACCTCTATATTGGTACGTTCTTGAATAGATCATAATTTCAGCCTTAATCTAAAATACTTAACAGTCCTGGAAAATTCTCTGAGACTAGTGGGTTTCAAACTGTGTTCCAGGGTGTCTTGGAGGCATACCAAATGCAGAGGATCCTGAACATCTAGAGCAGGGGTCCTCAAACTTTTAAAACAGGGGGCCAGTTCACTGTCCTTCAGACCGTTGGAGGGCCAGACTGTAGTTTATAAAAAACTATGAACAAATTCCTATGCACACTGCACATATCTTATTT
>VBSM01000813.1:11610803-11621442 GCA_008086735.1 Cheirogaleus medius | reverse complement strand
CTATTCCAGATATCGATGCTTCTGTTCTTGTGCCAATACCAGGCTGATTTAAATGATCTCGTCTGATCTCAGAAGGGTTCTTTTTCAGTTTAAATATTTCTTAAAATCCATACTTAATGCTTATTAAATATGATATTTGTTCTTGTCACTTTGGAAGGCTAAAAGCCTGACGGAATAAGTTATAGGACATTTGAGTGACCAGCCTTGGATTTTTTTTCTTAGAGAACCATGAGAGTTATTATGGCTAAAAGAGGTTTTGATGTTCCAGATCAGCAAAAGGAAGGGAGAACCTTAGAGACAAGTTTTTTGGCACAAGAACACCACAGCACCCGCCCACTCGCCTCAGTTTTTTCACCTGCAAGAGAAAAATTAATACTGTATAAAGCTTCCCTAGCATTAATTTGTTTTGATTAGAGCAGAGTAGTGAATGACAGTATTAAAGTAATTTGGCACTATTTATAATCCTATATATTGTTATTATTGTTAGTAATAGTAGCGAGTAATAGTAAAAACAGTAGTATTAGATAGTAGTTTTACAGTTTACAAAAGGTTTATAGGTTTATTAATATTAAATGACATATCTGAGAGATATATCTGATATATATCTGTATAACCATATATGAGAGATACAGGTACCTTTTTCACTATCCCATTTAACAGATGAATAAATCAAGCTTTATAGAGGTTAAGTAACTAGCCTAAGATATCATACTAGTAAATACTAGAATCTAAGACTGAAGTTTAGATGGTATAACTTCAGATGTCATGTTCTTTCATCTGTATCATTGTTAAATTAAAAGTTTCAGTTCTTGGTACATATTGTCCTCAGAGAAAGATCAACATTTCTTTCTTTCTTCAAATTATTTAGAAAAGAAACAGTTTGTATCCTTACCCAAGACTTGAATTGAAATGTGAGCTATCATGTAGTAACAAGACATATTTTAGTAATAAAATTATCTGAATTGATTTCTCTTTTCAGTGGTACCTACTCATAAGAGAAAATTTCAGTATACTAAAAACAGACCAGGATATTTATGTTTCACCCTTTTTTAATGACCAAAAATTCTAAAATAAAACATGGTAGGTGAAGAAACTGTAACTTCCAAGTATGTTTTAAATCATCTAGAGTTTTTGGACAATAAGGATACATTTTGAACAAGAATGCAAAGAAAATAATGCCAAACATTCAGTAAACTATGTTAGCATATTTTGGTGCTACTTAAATACCAAATGTATTATGGTTTTCTTTCTGCTAAGGTGATATTTTTCAAACCTCCGGGATCAGCCCTTCTAATGTATTTTTCTGGACAGGAGCACATTCAGCCACAGGCTCTGGAAAGAGTCTAGCTAGTTGTATGATTCAGGCTGGGAGATCTGCTGTTGAGATGTGAATTATCCAGATTAGCTGTCTCTTCTGTTTAAAATTCAGCTGACTTTTCATTTTTTTCCTTGACTGTCTATAGAGATCTTTACATTTATGATATAACCAGGACTTTTGTTGTTTGAAAATTTGAGAGAAACGAGGCTTTGGGGCCTTAAAAACTCTGGCAAATGTCACATTAAATATGCACATAAATGAGTACCATTCCTAAATACAAGGATTTGTTTTCCACTTGTATGGATTACCCAGGCGCCTTTATTTCTCCTTTGCTGTGCTTTCAAATAGGTCACTTTGTGGTTCTCAAAAATATTTATTTAAGGGTTTAGTGAATCCTTGGAGTTTGAAGAGAAAGGAATTGTACCATCTTTTATTAGCTCTGCTCAAATCTGATAGGGGAAAAAGTTGATGATGATGGTGAAGTTAAGAAAAAAAAAGAAAAATTTGGGGAGACTGACTGTGGTTTTCATGTGGTCTAGTCCATATTGCCCTTCCTTTCTGTAGGTTTAAATAAAGACAGTTTTATTTTGAGCAAATCACAGAAATGTTAGGCATTTTGGGGTAGATTTATGAAGTAATATAAACTATATTTTTTCTTGGATTTGATTATTTTTTACAAAGCAACATCTATAGTAATGCATTTTGAATTTTATGCCGTGTAATTACTGTTTAGTGAAATTAGATTTAATGAATAATTTCTTAATTGAAAAGTCACAATTATTATGAACAAAGTAAAAAGTGTACAGTTTGACTTAGCTCTTTGCTCAAAAAACTTGTGACATAATAGGTAGTGTAAGTCTCCTTGATGGCAGATACTGTCTTCATCATTCTCAGACATCAGTGATTAAAGCAAGATTGGTTCATTCTCTTATGATACTTACTGTGCTATTGACCAAGACTATCTCACTTCACTTTAGTAATAGAGAGGAACATTATGGTTTTGTTTTGTTTCATTTTTTGAGATAGGATCTGTCTCATCTGTTGCCCAGGCTGAAGTGCAGTAGCATCATCCTAGCTCCCGGCAACCTCAAACTCCTGGGCTCAGGTGACCTTCTGACATCAGCTTCCTGTGTACCTGCGACTACAGATGTGGACTACAGATGTGTGCCACTGTGCCTGGCTGATTTTTTTTTTTATTATTGTTTGTGGAGTTGGAGTCTCACTTATATTGCCTGTCTGGTCTCAATCTCCTGGGCTCAGATGATCCTCCCATCTTGGCCTTCCAGAGTGCTGGGATTACAGGTGCGAGCCACTGTACCAGGCCTGCTTTAAAAAATTCTTTATGAAAAGTAATGTTGGTTAGCTTTTATGTTATGGTTTTGAAATCATTAGTTTGCTAATATGTTGGTTCAGGCCTCCTGAGATGCAGGAAAATAATAATTGTACCAAAAAGGGGTGGGGAGAAAGGAAGAAAAAAAAGGAGGTGGGGAAGAAACCTATTGCAATGTTGCACATCCCTCTAATGTGTCACTTTTGAGGAAAAAAATAGGATTCTGATTTGATTATATAAGTACACTGTATCTACAAGAATAAAAGTCATAGCTTTTCCCAGATTCCTATGGGCAAATTAAATTATTTTGGAGGGAAAGTACATTTAAAGGCTCATTTATGCTTGGTCATGGTTTTCTTCAGTCACATGATAGTAAAAGTTCTGTCAGAAAGTTTACTGAACTGGGAATACAAAATCAATGGCAGTAATAAAATATCTAAAAATTTCCATTCACCATCTCATTTAAACATATTGGTCATTGTATTAGTGCTTAAGCCAAAATAAATTATCTTGAATGGAAATTGCAGCAAGAACACAAAGCAGGCTAACCTGGATATTGTGCATCTCAATGCAGCTAGATTTAAAGTAAGTGATGGCTAGTAATAGTATAATCTGATACTGTATTATGCTAGCTATCACTTTTTGAAAATAATGAACTTTAAGAAAGGAATGGTTGATGATGCTTTTTTATTACGTGTTTAAGTTTTAGGCTATTATTGTTATTATTTTGGCTCTAGATTCATTGTGTCAACCTCTTTTAACTTTTTTCCATTTGCTGGATAAGAATAGGGTTGCTTTGTACCTTATGGTGATATTTCCGATGTTAGTTAGGTAATATGCAACAGAAAGATCCAGAAGTCTCCATATCCATTAAAAATGAGAAAGTTTAATTGCTCTGTATTGCTGGTATAACTGTCAATCATTATATGGTTCCCATTCTACCTAAGATTTTTGACAATATCTTTTGATTTATTTATTTGTTTATGTAGGCATTCATTCAGTATTAGTTGATTCCCTGTTTGTGTGCAATACACTGTTTTGAGCCCTGGGAATATAATAGTGTGCATCACAAAGTCCTTGCCCTTAAGGAGTTTATAATCTAGCTGGGAAAGCTGACTTTGAAGAAGTAATTACAAATCTGTTTAGTACAAATTATTATTATTTTTTTTATTTCATCATATAATGAGGGTACAAATATTGTTAGGGTTACATACATTGCCCCTACCACTCCCCCTCCCATTTATTACAAATTATTATTTAGAAATGCCAAGTGTTTTGGGACAATTTCACATGGGAGTCCTGAACCCAGACTAGAAGTTCAGGGATAATTTTACTGAGGAAATAATAATTTAAGTGGAGATTTGGATGGTGTTTAGTAAGTTAGCAGGACTAAGGGGTGGGGGGACATAGGCAGAAGGGAATACATTTTGAGTAGTAGAAACATGTATAAGAACTGGAGTATTAAAGAATAACTCAAAAAAAGGTTAATATGGATGGAGTATAGAGAATGAGGAGGGAATATTGCATGACTTAAAGGTAGAAAGATTGGTTGAAGATCATGCAGTATGTTTTAGGCTGTGTTGAGGATGTTAGACTTTATCTGAAATACAGAGAAAACCATAAAAGTGAGTGACAGTAAAATCATTAGATTTGTATATTTAAAGGATATCTAAGCATCCTAAGCCACTGGATTTGGAGGGGAGCAAAATTGGATGTGGGGAGATTTACCAGAAGGCTGTGGCAGTGGCTTAGCTGAGAGATGGCATTACCTCAGGGAGAAGAAAAGTGGGCAGTCTGAGAGCTGTTTGGGTGTTACAGGAATAAGACTTGAGAACTGTGAGAAAAGAGGACTCCAGATTTCTTTCTGATTTTGCCATATGCCACCAAAATGGGTAAGACTGGAAATGTTTGTTGCTATACTTCCAATAATTGAATGTGTGTGCGGTATGTCATTTGTACATTTGAGATCAAAATGTGCAGTCTAACTAGCCTCATTAAAAACTCAGCAAGATCTAAAGTGTGAGTTAGCAATTCTGAAACTACTTTATGTATATTCTAACATTGAGCAAATAACATACATATATTGTGGATATTGAGTAAAGATTTTTTTTATGTCAGAAAAATGAGCTACAAATAAGAAAAGGGGGAACCTTGTATTGGGTTGGAATTGGAGATTTCAATATGAATGAATGGAGATATATAGAAATAAAAGATTGTGTGTATATACATTATATATTTTTTAGCTCTGTTCCTGAGAGAGCCTAAAAGCAATGCCATCATAGCACCAATGAACATACCTAGTACCCAGTACTTGGTTTATAAGTGCCAGGCACCAGTAAAAGGAACCAGGGCTCCTTGGAGAAACTGCTGATTCCAGGACTAGGGCAGGTGGAAATACAGGTTGAAAGTGACAGAATGTTCAGAAAATGATGGGAACATGTCTAAAGAACATAGGAACCAACTTAAGGAGTTCTTGGTGGCCAAATTAGGGACAGTTTGAGCAATATAGTAATGGAATATAACCCTTAGAATAAAAAGAAATATCCAGATATAATAAAAAGGGAAGAAAGGAAAGCTTTTTCTTGCCATATAATTCCAGTTAATAAATATAGAAGGAATGATGGAAATAGGAAATCACCATTTGAGAAACAATACAGTAGTAATTGTTTCAGGCAAGAATCATCAGTTAGTGCAGTGGTCCCTAACTTTTTTGGTTCCAGGGACCAGTTTCATGGAAAATAATTTTTCCATGGATGGGGGTCGGGGCGGAGGTGGAGCTCAGGCAGTGATGCCAGCAATGTGGAGAGGCTGTAAATACAGATGAAACCTCACTTTCTCGCTCATGCTTGCTTGCTGGCCACTCACCTCCTGCTCTGCAGGCACTCCAGTTCCTAAGTTTTATACTTTACTGGAAGACAATTTTTCCATGGACGGTTGGTTGATGGAGTGGGACAGCAGAGCTCTGCAGCTCCTTCCTTAACAGGCCATGGACTGGTAAGGGCCCTGGGGTTGGGGACCGCGGAGTTAGTGGACAATATGGGATGGTTATAAACAGGATATTTACACAGTCACAAAGTATCTCACTAAAAGATACTTAACTACTAATAAAGGAAACATAGTAGCCTTATAGTAGATTTCTCCTTAAGTGATCAAGGAAGACGTATCAGTAGACATATGGGTAGGTATTATGCTTTGTGATATGATATACCGAGGATACATCATCACTCTTGTGGTATTCTTGACAAAAATGCATAGCCTGAATTTAATCATAGAAAATATTGGACAAACCCAAATTGAGGATTGTGCTATAAATTGTAATAATTAACTGATCAGTTTTTTGTTTTGTTTTTAAAGAGAAAAGGTCTGTTGCCCAGGCTGGAGTGCAGCTGTGAGATCATAGTTCACTGCAGCTGTGAGCTCTTGGGCTCAAGTGATCCTCCCACCTCAGCTTCCTCAGTAGCTAGGACTACAGGTGTGTGCCACTATGCCCAGCTGATTTTTTCATTATTTTAGAGATGAGTCTTGCTGTCTTGCCCAGGCTATGATTAGATTTTTAAAAAGTATCAGGATTATGAAAGATGAACTGAGGAACTACGCCAGATTGAAGGAAATGAAAGAGATTTTGTAACTAAATGCTATGGGGTATCCTAGATCAAGCTCTGGACCAGAAGAAGGACATTATTAGGATAATTAACAAAATTTGATAAGATCTGTGGATTAATTAATAGAATAATGTTAATTTCCTAACTAATGTTAGTTTGAGAATTATACTGTGGTTATATAAGATGTTATATACATTTGTGGAAGCAGGGTGACAGGCATATGGAAATTCTTTGTGGTATTTTTGCAATTCTTTAAAAGTCTAAAATTATTTCAAAATAAAAAACCTTAGAGTCCCCAGTTTTAATGTTTTCTTCAATTTAAAGGGGGAAGGGAGATGATACAGTGGGGTTGGTTTTGTTAAATTTTACTGTATAATTATGTATTATATTTCAGCTATAATTGTGATCCTGGAATATTTACCTCAGTTGAGGATTTTTTCATTCTTCCCGTTCTCTGGGAATGGGAGTATTTTTATTGCGTTAGCAGCATGTATCTTTAAAATATTTTCTTAAAATATAGTAATTGTGCTCCCAGAACGATTTAATTGTAACCTGACTTAAAATAATCAAAGAAGTCAAAGTGATTAATTTTATGTTTGTTTTAGGGTTTTTGTTTTTGCTTTTTTAAGAGACAGGGTCTTGCTCTGTCACGTAGGCTGGAGTGTAGTGGCACGATTGATCGTAGCTCATTGTAGCCTCAAACACCTGGGGTTAAGTGATCTTCCTACATCAGCCTCCCCAGTAGCTTGGACTACAGGCGCATGCCACTATGCCTGGCTATTTTTTAATTTTGTAGAGAGAGATAGAGTCTCCCTATGTTGCCCAGACTGGTCTGAAACTCCTGGGCTCAAGCAGTCCTCCTCTGTCGGCCTCTCAAAGTGCTAGGGTTCACAGGTGTGAGCCAACCCACTGACTGTTTAATTGTTGGGAATAACTGGAAGTACTGAAATAGTTAGAGAAAAGGAGTTAGGATAAAAAGAGGGAAAACATTTAAGATCTTTAAATATTTGGACAATACTGTGAATTATCAGTTGTTAAACCCCATTTAACACATGGATAAGCTGAAGCTAGAACCTTAACTGTGTTGCCAGGACCACATAGTTAACATGTACTGGAGGTGACATTTCAACGTAGGTTTGTCATGTTCCAAATTTTCCCACAGTACTGTAATGAATAAAGGGCATATACACTGTGCTGAATTTTGAAAACCCATTAGTCTTTTTTAAAAAGTTTTTTTTTCTGTTTAGTAATTGTATTTTCAGGTGCAAGATTATTAACGTTTATTTACATTAAGTTTTTAGCTAAAATACAGAGTATTCATAAACTTGTGTTGGACAAATGAGGAAAAATAATTTGCATCTGCTGTGTACCGTATTCTTTTTTTCTTGTGAAATGATCGTAAGTGCCTGTCATGCCCTTGAAAAAATAAATATGAATAGTTGATGGTTATAAAAATAATTACAGGTTGCCATTATGAAGCACACTGGCACACCTAATCCTCCTTAAAATAAATGTACTTAACTACACTAATATACATGTTTTAAAATGTCAAACAGAGACATTCTAAAAAGACACATGAAAAGTTTTTTTTTTTTTTTTCTTTGAGAGAAAGATGCTGGGTGGGTCCATGGTGAGAATTCTTTAAAAACAAACAAACAAACCAAAATGAAATTGCCAGCAGTTGCAAAACCCTTCTTGGCCAGCACTGGAAATACATTTTCTTATGTAGCTTCTAAATAAGCCAAAATAGGGAAGATTGAGTGCTGGCAGCATTGAATATATTTGTTAACCCTGTTAGTTACTGAGAACCAGAAACGTGCAAACGGTGGTCAGGTTAAGTAGGGTCTTTAGGGCAGACATATAAACCATTTGTTGTCTTTCTCTTTAGGCATTGCACTTTCCCCTCCCCTCACTGTTTTTCCTCATTTCCTATATTTTCTTTTTCTATGTTCTTTTGGCTCACTGAAGGCCCTCTTCTCCCACCAGGAGTGAGGGATCAACACTAGTGGGAGTGTTTTAGTTTCCTTGGAAATTCCTCTACCTTTGCAAATGAGTAGATCAAATGATCTTTACCTGCAAAAATGAATGTTTCTTTTGAAATTCAGACCATGGTTCCAAGAAGTGTGTGATCACAGAGTCTGAGGCTTTGCATTGTAAAGGTGTAAGTCTTACTAATAGCCTAAAATTCAGTTTTTTCACCCTATTGCAGTGTTAAATATTGGTGGTGGGACTACAGACCTAGAAACCATACTGGGAAGCAACACATTATCTTATTGGTGGTGATGTAGTAGTAATAATGGTGAGCTTTTATAGAGCACTTCCCATGTGCCAAACACTATTTTTTAATTTTTTTTTATTTAAGCATATTATGGAGGTACAAATGTTTAGGTTATATATATTGCCTTTGCCCCACCCAAGTCAGAGCTTCAAGCATGCCCATCCCCCAGATGGTGCTCACCGCACCCGTCCTTCCCCCTCCCCTCTCCCCGACACGCAATGAATGTTATTACTAGGTACACTTAAGTGTTGATCAGGACACTATACTAATTGACCCGTATGAACTCAATCTTTACAGTCTTAAGCGCTCACCTTATCCACATTTATGGAAGAGGACATTGAGTCATAATTAGATAACTTTACCCAAAGCCACACTGTTGAGGGTATTGTAGGTCTCATTTTGGACTTATGAACCCTGGTAGTTTATTTATAATACAGTATATATTTTTTAAGTTGTCTTCATCTTAAACCTTCAAGACCACAAACTAAACATATCAGTATTGGTAAGCTTTGGGATAAGCCCTACATTTAAGCATCTAATCCAGCTGACAGCTGTGAATATAAATTAAAGGTAGCATTTAAAAAAATGTTTTTAATTTTTGAAACAGGGTCTCACTTTGTCACCCAGGATAGAGTGCAGTGGCTTCATCATAGCTCACTGCAGCCTCAAACTCCTGGGCTCAAGTGATCTTCCTGCTTCAGCCTCTCTAGTAGCTGGACTGCAGGCACGTGCCTCTATACCCAGCTAATTTTTATTTTTTTTGTGAAGACAGAATCTTGTTGTTGCCCAGATTGGTCTTAAACTCCTGACCTCAAGCGATTTTTCTCACCTGGGCCTCCCAAAGTGCTAGGATGACAGGTGTGAGCTGTGGCATGCGGCCTAAAGATAGCATTTTAAAACTGTGTGTTTCCAACATAAGCTATATTCCAAGCATAATCTTTTCCCCTTTCTTTCCTTCACTTTCACATCCTTCTTTTTTTCTCCCCTTAAAAAGGTCTTAATGATTTTAATAGTGTAGTCATTGATCAAACTGTTTGCTTGCAAAAGCATCTAGATAATTTTTCTTCCTTGTGGAAAGTAAACAGCTATATATTACTAATATTTTATCTTTTTAAAAACATTTTATGAGATATAGAGTCTTACTTTGTTAGCCAGGCTGCTGCAGTACAGTTGTGCAATCATAGCCACTGTAACCTGGACTCAAGCGATCCTCTTGCCTCAACCTCCAGAATAGCTGGGACTGCAAGCACATGCCACCATACCCAGCTAACTTTTAAATTTTTTTTTTTAGAGATAGGATCTTGCTATTTTGCCCAGGCTGGTCTCTAACTCCTGGCCTCAAATGATCCTCCTCCCTCCTGAAGTGCTGAGATTATAGGATTAAGCCACCATGCCCAACTGTTATATTAATTCTCAAAAGAAATCAAAGAGATAATGTAAAAATTATGACAAAAGCAATATCCAAACCACAAAAGACTTTAAAGACTAAGTAACTATGTGTATATTGTTCCATATAACAAATAATTGATAGTAACGGAAATGAAAGAGGACAGAATATTTGTTGACTTCCTGGGTAAGCATTAGGTTTTTTATGAAATTGATTGTTTACAGTGGAGATTTTGAATCTGAAATTCCAGATTGGGTTAGGTTAGTGGGGGAGGAGAAGTGTTGACAAAAACACTGTTTACTTCTGTGTAGATCAAAAGGGAAATTTCAGCATTATGGGGTACTTTGTTTTAGCTGATTTGATCATGTAGTTTATTTAGCATAGGAGGCTATGATGGTAAGAGCCCTTCCTTCCAGAGATAAAAATATTCTCTATATTGCTTTTATTTATTTTTTTTCCTTTTTAAATTTTTTCCAGCATATTATGTGGGTACAAATGTTAAGGTTACATATATTTCCCTTGTCTCCCTCCCCCCATGAGTCAGAGCTTCAAGCATGTCCATCCCCCAGTTGGTGCACATCACACTCATTATGTATGTATATACCCATTCCCCCCCACCTGCCCGACACCCGATAGATGTTATTCCTATATGTCCATTTATGTGTTGATCCGTTAATACCAATTTGCTGGTGAGTACATGTGGTGCTTAGTTTTCCATTCTTGA
>VBSM01000813.1:11586108-11610703 GCA_008086735.1 Cheirogaleus medius | reverse complement strand
AGAGATGTTGAGCATTTTTTCATATGTTTGTTGGCCATTATTCTGTTTTCTTTGGAAATTTTTAAAACATTTAAATTTCTGTGAGATTTTATGAACTGTTCTGTGGTCATAGACTATAGTTTAACACTGTATAAAACATGCCTCTAGTTAACGCAGATACTTTGTGTGGTGCACCAGTGTATTTATTTATGGTCAGCTTTGTGTATATCTTTAAATTCCTGACTTTTTTCTGACACCAAGAATACATATTTATATATATTTTATTGGAAAAATTACAGAATATAAATTAATATTTGATATCAGCCTGAGTTGGTCAGGTGAATTTACTGGAAATGGAAGGGAAAATTTCCTTTAATAGCCCTAAAGGCAAGAATAAATTTTTTATATTATTTTCACTATTTTATAACTGTAGGAAACTATAACAACCAAGGCCTTACAGTTAAAAGAATTACTGTTTCAGGACAAATTATGAGAAGAAGTATATTTTCATTGGGGAACTTTTCTCTTGTCATTACTGTTACTATACTGGAGGAATGGTACTTATGCTTTTGGTAGCATAAATCTAGTGGTTGGAACATGAAAAACTATTAAGTTGTTCTATATTGGGTTTTTAACTATGGTTTTATGTTAAAACCTTGCATATTAGTGTTTATGTATGTAAATACATGTATATATAAGTTACATTTTCATATTTTAAAAAAAGTTTTGTTTTTTTTAAGTCAGAGTCTCATTCTGTCACTCAGGCTGGAATGCAGTGGTGTGATGATAGCTCACTGTAGCCTGGAACTCCTGGTCTCAGTCGATCCTTCCACCTCAGCCTCCCAAGTAGCTGGGACCACAGGCAGGCGCTACCATGCCTGGCTAATTTTTCTATTTTTCTGTAGAGACAAGATCTTGCTATGTTGCTCAGTCTGTTCTTGAACTTCCGACCTAAAGTGATGAGATGGCCTCACTTCCTTGGCCTCCAAGTGATAAGATTACAGGCATGAGCCACCACTCCTGGCCTGAAAATGTCTTAAGATACATGAAGTTATTAACATTTATGTTCATAAAACATTAAATGACATGAAAATATACTTAGGAATTGGTGTTAAATGAAAAAAAAAAGCAAGATTCAAAACTGAATATGTAATATATTCCATTACAAAAACCTGAAGAGAACATGTATTTTATTTTTTAAGTAAACTTATGTGACGTATGACATGTATACAAAAAAGTGCATAATCATAAGAATTCTTAAGTGAACACACTGTGTAACCAGTCGCCAGACTAATAAAAGAACATGGCTGGCACTCCCTTCCAATCACTCCTCCTCCACACAGCCACTATCTGGACTTCTACTACCACCATGGATAAGTTTTTACTGTTTTTGGACTGTGTGTAAATGAAATTATATACAGTATGTACTTTGTGTCTAGCTTCTGCTCAGTGTTGTTCAGGATTCATATACATTTTGTGTAGTTTTTTATTCATTCTTATTGCTGTGTAATATTCCATTTTGGGACTATTTCGTAATTCATCTAGTTTGTGTTTATAGGCATTTGGGTAGTTCCCAGGTTGAGCTTATAACATTTATTACTTTTGTAATAAAAAATGGATTTTAAAAACCAGAAATATCAACTAAATCTAACTTTCAAATGAACAGTCTTTAAATTGGCAAATGATTTACTATGCCAATTATTCTTCAAGTTTCATGCTTTTTTTCAGTCCTGATTTATCAAGAATCTGCAGGTTTCAGGTGTCTAACTATATTTTTGACTATGTTTAATCTCTTTTTTTCCAAGCCTGAGTACTTTGACTTCTTGGTTCAGAGATTTTTCATTCTGTTTTACTGAAGTCTTTGCTGTTTTACAATATAGTCAGTCAGCCTCAGGTCAGGTCTGGCCTCTTGGTGGACTGTTTTTCTGGTTCTTTGGCTCCTTGCTTGGAAAATTCACAAGCAGGGCTGGTGTGACCGAGTGACCACAGCCAGGAAGCAATTCCACACAAACAGATTTTATTGCAGAATAGGAAGGAGCTATACAAAGTGAGGATATGTTCCAGAGAGGAGTGGGGGTCAGTCTCCACGAGTGTAGAAAGATGTTGAGGCCTCCCAGGTGGTTTCCTTTTATTGGCCTGGTCCGGGGAAGGGCTTATGGGAGGTGTGGGATGGGACCAGGTGATTGATACACATGACTGACAGGTGTTCTTATAACAAAGTTACAGCTCCACAGGTGTGTGTGCCTCAAAACCTCAAGTTCCTGCTTTTTGTGGTGATTAGCTGTGTTTTCCTGCAGTCCCATCCTGGGGCTTCTCCTGCCCCTAGGAACTGGCCTCCTGGCCTGTATCTGCCACCTGCAGATTTGGTCCCTGCCTAACAACTATGTTTAATCTATTTTTTTTCCAAGTGTAAGTACTTTGACTTATCTGGTTCAGAGATTTTCATTCTCTCTTACTGAAGTCTTTGCCGTTTTATTATTACAATACAGACAGCTCACTCTCCTTTTCCCAGCCTCATAAACTCTTCCAAAAAACTTAATCCAGAGGTCACAATATTTAGCAACCCCTGCTGTTTGTAATAAATAAACCAAAAGCGCATGTAAAAAAGCCTCAGAGCCACAAAACCCTGCACCTTAGTCATTAATGTAATTTGGGGCAGATTTTATGAAGCAAGGTAATGTCTTAGAATTTTTTTTTTAATATAAGGATTATGATCATTTATACTCTGTCTCTACTTTCCACTGTCTGTCCGAGTTGCTTTTCTAAAGAATCTTTCTTGAGAAAATAAGTGAATGGATGAAGACATTGAGAAATAAAGCATGGATGTTAAAGAGATAGCTTGGGTGCATTAAGTGATAAAGTATAAAAAAGACAGTTATAAAAATTATAATAAAGTATTAATATATATACTAATGAAGTTATAATAAAGTATAAAAAAGCAAGTATAAAGTTTAAAAAAGGCAGTTATAAAAAAAGTAAGGACTGCCTACACAGCCTTTATTGGAGATAAATAGTCTTCATAGTAGGATCCTAAGCAAATTATTAAAATGTGATTTAAGTACATTAAAAATATACTTCTCTACTAAATGCTTGAGGTGATGGATACCCCAGTTACCCTGGTTTGATTAATACACATTGTATACTTGTATCAAAACATCTCATGTACCCTATAAATATATATAACTATTATATACCCATAATAATTAAAAATAAAGAATTTAAAAATATATACTTCTCAAAGATATCTAAGGGAAAAACCCTTTTATCTTTATTCCACAGTCTTATAGACTTATCACATTCTTCTGCTATTGTTTGCTGACAAGTTTGTCTCTTCCTCTAAACTGAGCTCCTTGCGGTGGGGCAGGGAGGTATTGTAATATTAAATTTTGTATACTTAGCACATGAGTGATCAATAAATGTTTGAGGAATGAGAGAATGAATTAATGAGAAAAAATGAAAAAGTTTGTGAGGAGAGAAAACATTGTATATGTGGGGTGTTATTTTTCTGAATTTAACTGTGGACTCTCCCCCAAGTTTGCAATCTTGAATGATGGAAACATCCTCATGAGATCCTGGAAGAGAAGGAGAGAAGTGTTGCCTTTAAACAGGTGATTGTTAGTACAGGTACACTCATTTGTACATTTCTAGTTCTGCTTCTGACTAGAGAGCAACTGCAGTGCCTTTCAATTTGTAGACCACCTGCCTAAATGTGCACTTAAAATTGCACCTGACCTTTGTAAGTTGAGTGTAACTGGTTGTAGCAAACAGAAAATTGAATGGGTACACATTGGGAAGTTAGGTCCACACACTCTTGATAACTGTGAATTTTTCTTCCTCTGGACACCTGGTATTAAGCTTCTATTGGTTATTAAAATTTATGACACATTAATGAATACAATGTTTTACAGAATTTAACTCTCAGTACAGTAAGTCTAATACAACATTTTATGTGTTTATCATTTTGTTACGTATTATTTACCATATGTGGTTTGAAAAATAACATAGTAAAACATTTTTTAGAGTTTTGATTGCAATAATTATCAGAAAACCAACACATTTTAGGAGTTAAGTACCTAAAAAGGAACTTGAATTTCATCTTAACATAATAGGATTGACTTATCACAAAAGTTATAGTTATGGGAAAAATGGATATAGGAAGAATAAGTCATTGAAATTAAGAAAATTACAATTGTAGACGTGAATTAGAAAGCACTAAATAAATTATTTTTGTTGTATTAAGCATTTAAATTTACCGTTACAAAATATTCTTTACAATTCTTTTTTGAGCACTTGCTGTTATATATTTGATTGATATATAAACATTTTGATTGCTAAAATTTTTGTGTGTGTTGTTTTCAAATTTGTATTTAAGGTTAGGAGAGCCTCAGGCACTGTTTGACTAGGAAGGTGATAAACTGACAGTAGACTATAGAGGAGGAAGAAAAATATCTCACCAACAGCAGCCAGAAGCAACTAATGGTTTTCAGCTGTTGCTGATCTAATTGATCAGGGTGCTGTAACAGCAGTTCTGTGTGATTCATATTTTGTTTTGTTGGAATGCATTCTACTTCCTTGTTATGTTTAAGCCCCACTAACTCTGGGTTTCCCTTTTTCTTAAAAGGGAGTTTCTAACTCTGTGTTTCTTTTAAAGCTAATAATTAATTGTGAAAGAAAAACTGGGAGCCAGTTTCAACAGAAGTCTTTCATTGGACACAGAAGAATGATATTCTTTATTAAAATAAAATACTCAGCTGTGTGAAAATTTGTTTGACATTGTTAAATGCCTTCAGATGAGTTGTTAATATCCTAAAATAGTAAAAGATAAGTGCCTTTCATCTACAACTAACCTACTGGGTCCAGATTTTCCTTTCAGATACGATCATCACATCATTATACGTAGGTTGAAAATGACATTTTCCCACTTAACAAGGCGTAACTTTCAGCGAAGTGTATTTAGCTGTCTGAAGCCTGCAGGCAGTTTAATAGTTGAGACATGATGCTATTTTGATGGATAGCTAGTGAAATTTTTAGCTATACAAGAGTTCATACTTAACAAAGGCATTCACTATTTCACTAAAGACTGTAGTATGTTGCATATTAATTAATAAGATGTTCTCGTGTAAATACTGCCCCTAAACTGTCCTTAGTGGTATTTTCCTTTAACATCAATAAAATTTTAATAATTTATGACATTACAAAAATATGGAATTTTTCTATACTTTCAGCATTTTTTACTTATAGAGTCATGAACAACTATGGAAAAAAACATTTTGTTAATTCCTTACTATATTTTTGAAAACTTGGTTTATACATGAAAACTTCTGATTCAGCCTGCTTTCTGAAGGAGAAAAAACTTAGATATAAGTCCACTGATGGGTATTATGTTACTATTATTATTGCAGTACTAAAGGATTATAATCAGAAGCTCCTCTCCCTTGAAGTGGTATCATTGTCTGATGGCCCACTAATACTTTGGGGAATGTAGTATTAATAGATTCTTGAATGTTATCCAATACCTTTTTCTTTTTTAGTCATACTACTTCCCTCTCTTTATACCCCCGCCTCCAGTCCCACCCCAGTCCTCCTTCTGCCGTGAAGAATAGCCCATAGGCTAAGGCTTATTGCTGATGATGCCACCTAGAACAGGGAAGCTGAACTTTGAGTTTGAAAGTAGATTTTTTTTTTAGAAGTTCAAAACTAGATAATAGCCAGGCTTTCAAGTGGTTAAAAGATTCTCTGAGAACTTGCAGAGCTGGGATTTTACATAACAAAAAGTAAATTTGGAGGATTGGCTATATTATTATAGCAAGAAGAATAATTCCACATACCATGGAAAGAGCTGTCCATTCCTTTCAGATACAGGAGGGTTGAGGTACATATAGGAATTCAGAGTGGATGAAGCTAGGATGAGGATGATGCCTGGGTCCTCAAGGACTGAGTTCCCTTCAAACTAGAGGTATAGTAAAATAGAACCTGAGAAAAATCCAAAAAGTAATCCCTAAAACTTCAGGCTGGCACTTGGTTTCTCTGGGTATAGCCTGCAAAACCTACCAGCCTTTCAGAAAGTCTTGTTTGGGGCAAAGTGCCTTGTCTATCATGGCATTGTAATAATGGTCGAGGAGTTAAGTATGAGACCAAAGGGCAGTTTTTACAGGATTCTTCATACTCCAGTGTAATGCAGAGAAAGCAACCAAGAGTTTTGCAGTCCCTCTGAAGAGTTTGAAAGTACTGCATATAGCCAAGCATGGTCATGCTGCCTGTTGTCCCAGCTACTCAGGAGGCTGAGGTGGGAGGATCACTTGAGCCTAGGAGTTACTTCCAGGCTGTATTGAGCTATGATCAGGCCACTGTGCTCCAGTGTGGGTGACCAAAAAAAGTGCTATGTGGGCTTGTGGGCTGCAGGACTGAAATTGGCATGGTTTCAAGAGGGAGGAGGAGACAGCTGAGTACAGATTTCTTATGAACAAAGAGGTTGCACACCTCCGCAACTATTGGTGTGGCTTGCATGCTTGACCAGGTGGATGTATTGAGCATAAAACCTGATGCCTGAAAGTCAAGCCCTTGAAAAGCGTCCCTGGGAGGACCGTAAAAGTGTGTCTTCCTGCAGCCAAATGCAAACTTGATAAGAAGGGAGGGGATAACCATAAAGAGGGGCAGAAACTTTTATAGACCAAATAGCCTCCCCATCTGCAAAGTGCTTTAAATGAGAAGATACTGAGATACCTTTTTAAATGGCAAGGTTGAGTATTTTCTACTGCGAGTTAGAATAGCGGCTTGTAACTAGAAAGAAATTAATTTAGAAAAGAAAGTTACATTTTTTTTGGCATACACTAGATTGTGGCTAGCCAGTTTATACCTACTGTGCTAGAAAACTTCAAATTATAAGTTATTATCACAATCTCCATAGATATTAAAATTCCTGATCTATAGAACCTGTATTATGTGGACAGTAATGTGACTCCTCCTTTTTCTACAGCATTACCCTTAATGGATAAAAAATATTATGCTATCATTCTTGTCTTTCTATTTACTTGACCATGTGAAGCAGTGTATGCAGTAGGTACATACCTATACATATTCCTCTCTGTTACATAAAGAAAAATGATAGCTCTTAAGTAAATGATCTAAGATTTTATGAATTTTATTGTTAAGCACATATTCTGCCATCTCTTAAAGTTTTTATTTTATGTAAGAGGCTATCAACTGAATTGCTTACTTATTGAAGCTGGAAATGCAGATGTGGTAAGTTTTGCAATTGAGTAGTAAGCTAGGCTTGTAAAAACAAGGGGATGCACTGAGTATCAAAGAAGACCTGATACTCAGTTAAACCCAAAGTGCTACTGGGTTAACATCCAAGCTAGTCTCTGGACTGTCCTAAGGACCAGGGGAAAGCAGAGAGTCAGAAACCAGGAAGAAAGTCAGGAAATGTGATGTGGTATATACTCTTTGAATTTAGATGATCAAAAGTTCAAGCCAGACAGGACCCTACAGGGCTGTGGGGCAAGAAAGAGTCACTGGTAAAAATGTTGTGAAGCAGACAGATACTACATGATAGTTCAAAAACTAATCCCAGACTTGAGCAGACTAAATCTGCAGTTAGGCACTGTTAGATAAGTGAAAGAATAGTGTGACATTAGGTCTAAGGCTTCATCCTGATATCAGTTTATAGTGGTACATCCTGACACTAACCAGATTCTTCACTTTCGTATGTTTACTGAATACTCTTCTTCAGAATTTACTTTTGTTTATTATTTCATGTCTTCTTATACCCTAGTGCATTCCCTGACTTAACTCCTCATCTTTGTTTTAAATATCACCCCACTTTTTTCTCTACTCTTCATCAGTGCCCTGTACTCTGTAAGGGTACAGACTATTCTTCTCTTCTAGAAGACCTCCTAACAACTCCAGCTGGCTTTGGTTGGAAGAATGGAATCACTAAATTTCTGTTTCTAATCAGCATATGCTAACTTATGCTGTATAACAAACAACATCAAAATTTCAGTTATTTAGTACAGCAAAAATTTATTTCTCACCGGGTGATTCTCTGGAATGAGACCGACTTCCATCTTGGTAGTTTAGTAATCCAGGTTATTTTGATCTTATGCCACCACAATTGCTATGGCAGGGAAGGAGAAAGTAGAGGATCTCACATTGGCAATTAAATGTTTTGACCTGGCTCAAATCCCATTGGCTAGAAACAGTTTCATGGTCTTGCTTAACTGCAAGAAGGCATGAGGAAGTATAATCTTTCCGTGGGCTAGAAGGAATAGGGACGAGAATGAATAAATAGTAAAATCATCACACCTTGTTTGGGCAATGTAAGGTTTGTGTAATGATTATTGATTTTTGAGAAGCAAGAAATTGTATTGATGTTTGTTTCCCTAAGTCCTTTTTTCCCTACCTGCCATATAATCACTTTTAAAATTCCTTCTTCTAATAGGCCAGTTATTTATTGAGTCCTGAGATACCAGTGCCTAGAGAAGTGTGTATATTTGTGTGTTAGCTTGTATATGTGTATATACATACACATCAGTGAGTTTGCAAGCAAATCTAAGAAAATATTTAAGTATTCGATTCCTTCTCAGCTCCTTAGTAGCTAGTATAACAGGCAGATTTGGAATTTTTTTTTCCCAAAAATCCTGCTGTCTTAAAATTATGTATGTGGAATTACTTTCCAAAGAGGATTTGAGGGGTCTAGGGGCATAGCCTTTCCATTAAAGCCATTAATTCTATAGGAGAGCTCTCAGTCAGCAGTTACTGTTTTCAGAAAATAAATATATTGAATGATGATGAAAAGAACTAGAGAAAGCATAGGTGTATCTCTTGAGGGGTGATTTGACTCTAGCAACACTGTCTGACTCTTAATGATTTGTAAACACAGTGTCTACATTTAGATAGAAATTTACCTAAATAGTGAACTAAACACTACTATTAAACACTAAACACAGTGAACTAAGTTTTTCAAAAAATAATTTTGTGTATGATGGTTCACAAAACTACTGGTGTTGGTTCACAATGATGCTTAAGCATTCATTAACCTCTGCCAATATTATTCTAGAAACATTTAATATATTTGTCACAATAAAATGTTTTATATAACAAGCTTCTTTAAAAGAAGTGGTAAGAATTCGTTTCTAACAGCTCCATCAAATATCAGTAAGTACCTTTGCAAAAAACCAAATAGTTAGACTTTTCTTTTAGGACTTAAAAAAATATCTGTCAGAATCAAATTAAAACACTTGTTCTACAACTATAAATTACAAAGTAATTTATTATATGGTTGAAGACAATTTTGCTTTTTATTTTGCTTATATCTATCTCCTTTATTTAGAAAGTAGCTGTCAGAATAATGCAAGGAAAACTGAAAATGTGTTTTTAAATATCTAAATATTTTTTGCTAAGGAAAGCAGAACAGCTAATCATATGCTTTAAATTAATGTGCCATAGACTAACATGGGTCGAATGCTTGCTTGTGTCAAGGCATGGTAACCTATTTATTATGCATCTCATTTAATCCTCTTATAACCCTATGAGAATTGAGGCTTACATATATTCAATAAATTGCCCGAGGGCACTACTAAGTGTTAGAAGCAACTAAGTGTTAAGCTTAGTGTTAAGTGTTATGTTGTTAAGCAACTAACTATTCTGACAGCTACTTTCTAAATAAAGGAGATAGATATAAGCAAAATAAAAAGCAAAATTGTCTTCAACCATATAATAAATTACTTTGTAATTTATAGTTGTAGAACAAGTGTTTTAATTTGATTCTGACAGATATTTTTTTAAGTCCTAAAAGAAAAGTCTAACTATTTGGTTTTTTGCAAAGGTACTTACTGATATACTACTAAGTGTTAGAAGCAAAATTGGAACCCATATGTATGTTCTTTTTATTATATTGTTTCCGAAATTTGGGGTGGGCTAGGAATGCCAGGGATGAGGGCATGATCACGCAGGACCTATGATCTGATTCCAGCCCTCTTTTCTACTGTTTAACATCATGAACCTTACTTTTCTGTCATAGTTCTTTCTTTGCTGCTTTTCATAGATTCTGGATAAATGACTACTTTTTTATCTTTGCCAATGTTTCTTGTAGTCTTTCAGGATCATGCTCCAAGTCTAATGGTGTTGCTAAGGGTAGTGTCAGGGCACTGGTCATGTCATCTTTAATAAATGAGAAACATGGTTCTGGCAGATTTTTAGACTGTAGACTGACAAGGTCAGGTTTGTTCCAGGCCCTCATAGGCAGTGAGGCCTGGAGCGATCACTTAGGTTCTTCAGGTCAGATATGAATGGGCTGGTGTTGGTTATGAGTAGGCTGGTGTTAGCTCATTGTATAAATTTATTTTCTAAACAAAACACTATCTCCTTGTTCCTCCTAAATGAAAAGTAACTTCTGAATAACTTTTCATGACCTCTGTAATGGTATCTGCAGACTGTGTAAAAACTGCTTTGATGGTAGCATATTTGAAATGGACTTTGATCTATAAAATAAACATTTGTAATATGTTTAAAAACCAATACTTGAGAAGCAGGGCTTTTTTGCCTTTCTCCGGACATCCCTAATGATACATTTTTATCTTTATGTAATTTTTAGCTGAGCACTAAGATGTTTTTGGTTTTCATATGATTAAGAACTTTATTACTTGCAATTATACTTGCATCCTGAGGACACTTTGAAAATTTGTAATTCCATTGTACTTAGAAGGGGAAAATTTGTGAAACACATATGATGGAATTAAGTATGAGTTAGCGAGCTTTTTTTGTTTGTTTGTTTTTTGAGACAGAGTCTTGCTTTGTTGCCTGGACATGAGGTTAGTGGCGTAATCGCAGTTCATTGCAACCTCAAACTCCTGGGCTCAAGTGATTCTCCTGTCTCAGCCTCCCGAGTAGCTGGGACTACAGGTGTGCACCACCATGCCAAGCTAATTTTTCGTGGAGACTTGGAGGGGGGGTCTCACTATATTGCTCAGGCTGGTCTTAAACTCCTGACCTCAAGCAATCCTCCCACCTCCCAAAGTGCCAGAATTTATAGGTATGAATCACCATGCCTGGCCTGAACTAGCTTTCTAAACTCTGAATGTAAGAACAAATCTCTGAATCTTTAAGAATATGGAGAAAACTTTTTTTTTTGTACATGTAGCATAAATTTTATTGGAGGTAAAGAATGAAAAGAAGCCACTGATAGAATATTAAGATAAAGATAATGATATTGGTTGTCAATCATTTAAATAGTATAATCTTCAGCATCGAGATTGTTTAATTAATGCACATTGCTATTATGTTCAATAAGAGCACATTTTTTTTATTTCAGAATATTATGGGGGTACAATGTTTTGGTTACATGGATTGCTTTTATACTGCCTGAGTCAAAGTTTTAAGCATGCCCATCACCCAGAAAGTGTACATTGCATCCATTAGGTATGATTTCACCTGTCTCCTCCCCCCCTACACCTGCCTAATTTCCATTGAGTTTTACTTCCATTTGTGCATATGAGTGCTGATTGGTTAGTTCCAATTTAATAGTACATGTGGTGCTTGTTTTTTCATTCTTACAATACTTTACTTAGGAGAATGGTCTTCAGTTCCATCCAGATTGTTACAGAAGGTATTAGTTCATTTTTTATGGCTGAGTAGTACTTTATGGTATATATTAAAAAGCTTCTGCACTGCCAAGGAAACAATTAACAGAGCAAAGAGACAACCTACAAAATGGGAGAAAATATTCACATGTTGTACATCCAATAAAGGGCTAATAACCGGAATCTACAAAGAACTCAAGCAATTCAGCAAAGAAAAAAAAAATCAATCCCATTAAAACGTGGGCAAAAGACATGAAAAGAAGCTTTTCAAAAGAAATAGACTAATGGCCAGTATACATATGGAAAAAATGCTCAACTTCTCTAATCATCAGGGAAATGCAAATCAAAACCACAATGAGATATCACCTAACCCCAGTGAGAATGACTTTTATCAAAAAGTCCCAAAACAGTAGATGCTGTCATGGATGTGGAGAGATAGGAACACTTAGACACTGTTGGTGGGACTGCAAACTAGTGCAACCTCTATGGAAAATAGTATGGAGATTCCTGAAAGAACTAAAAGTTGACCTACCACTTGATTGAGCAATCCCACTACTGGGTATTTACCCAAAGGAAAAAAGTCATTTTATCAAAAACATACTTATATTATAATGTTTATTGCAGCACAGTTCACAATCACAAAGATGTGGAATTAACCCAAGTGCCCATCAATTCATGATGAATTAATAAATTGTGTTATATGGAGAAAACATTTGAGCTGTCGCAAAGCCAGCCCCTTCACTTGATGCCTTAGGGGGGTGATCCAGGACTGTCCTCAGTGTTAAGGTAACTGCTTTAAGCTGCTTGTTTAACTGGTTTTCCTTGGCAACCTTCAGTTCTTCCTGTACATTAGAAGCGGTATCTCCAGCTGGAAAGGTCCCACAATAGGTGAATTCTTGGAAAGGGCAATTTAAGTATTAGAGTAATATTAGAAAGCATCATTATTATAGCACAGAGTGGTAATTGATGTTTCATCCAACAACCTTTAGTCATCCAAAAAATTTTTGCATTTTTATATTGTACAGTAACAAAAAAGAAGCCAGTGTGCTGTAATTTAGAAAAATTTGTTTTTGTAAAAAAGTCAGTGTTAAAAAAAGTCTGAGCCCTTTTCTTCCTCTTTCTTTCCTTTATGTGACAAAGAGATTAATTGCACTTTCATTTGTACCAGATCAGTACTGAATGCTGTGGATACAAAGATGAATAAAACATGCTTTTTTGTCCTTAAAGAGTTTGCTGTGTAGTGGTTCAAATAGACATATAAGGAAATAATTAGAATATGATGTAGTATTTTAATAGTAATGTTCAAAATACTACTGGAGAACATAGAAGAAGAAAGAATAATGAAATAAATCTTTCTGAGGAGGTATTGGGGGATCTGTCAGGACCAGCTTCTGGTTCATGGTGAATTTTCCAGTTAATAGATGGTGTCAGATAAATGAGGTGCAAATATATTTTTGAAAGATTACCAGCTTGGGATTTACCATGATTATTCCTCTGGGATTTTAGCCTGTTTTGAATGAAAGGTAGTCATTGTCAGAGAAATGTTGAAGATCAGCCACATTTCTAAATTTTGTATGAATAAATTTGAACTCCTCAGAAGAAATTCCTTCTTTATATAGCCATGGAACCATTTGATATAAAATTATGTATTTGAATGCTAAGTGAGGATAGTATAAGAGCACTGTCAGTAATGCCTTATGTAATATAAAATTTTTAATAATTTTATATAAACTTAACTTCATATATGTATAGTAGGTACATATCTGAGAATAAGTCCATGAAAAGGCACTTTAAAGTGAATTCACTTAAAACTAGCATCAGACATTGAGTAAATTGTGAAAAATTACACTAAAATTTAGAAAAATATGTTGATTTTAGTTCAGTTCAGAAAATTTATATTATAGTTGAAATTGTGTTCTAGTTATAGGAAAATAATGAAAATTGAGTGTTTTATTGGCATTTTTGTATGTATGATAGTACATTATTTGAACGTTTTAAGTACATATTTGACTTTTACAGTATGATAGCACATCATTTTTACAAAAAATTTTAGGCTGCTTCACTGGTTTTTCTAAGGGCCTCCCTTAGACCTTTGATAGACAAGTCATTCTGAAGAACTTACTCTGTTATCATTCTTGATTTTCTCATTTATCAGAGGCTTTGAATGTGGTCCCAGCTGTTCTCCATCATCCCTTTAATTGATTTCATGAAATCTTCTGAATGATTTCAGATTCACTTTATAATTGAATTAATTTGCCTTGTGTTTGTTGAAAACCAATCTGTTTTATTGGGTGGACATATATAAAGACATTGGTATGAAACAGAAATAACCTTTGGGTTAGGACTAATTTTGTAAATGGTCATTTTATTAGCATTTTCATTTTGTGATGGCATTTGTTTCCCTGTGTTTTATTTCTTAACTGTCAGAACTGGTATATATTAATATTTCTTTAACACTTGATAGAACATTTCATGTAATTAATTATATAATTATGTATAGTCCTAACTTCATAAAAATTATAATCCAAGAAACCAGCCAGATTAAAACAAAAATAATGGTGATGCCTTCTCCTATGACAATGATAATGGCTGCCATTTGTGACGCTTCTACTTTGTTCCTATGTTGGTTGCTGTACTAGGCAGTTTACATAGTAATTCTTCCCACACCCTGAGGTCAGTGTTAATCATTTGACTTCATGGATAAAGAAATTGAGGAAATTCGTAGAGGTGATGGGTGTCTTAGGAGTTAAAGACAAACTATTGTAATTCTCTGGTTTATGCTCTTTTTACTATACTATGGCTTTCATTGTTGTAAAACATTTACTTTAGTGTTTTCTCTTATAAGTTAAATTACATTTTTGTGCATGTAATGTAAAATTTGAATAGCCTACAGTTGGAAGAATACATTTCTAGGTTTATATACAGTAGGTATTAATAATCTTGTAAAAATTGTTTCTTACTCCTGCTTGTTATTGAGAAGTATTTCACAAATACATACTCCTACTTCAGCAGATTTGAGTCAAAATGGAATGGAAGATGTTGAATTGATGAAATTGGATTTTCA
Source organism: Cheirogaleus medius (assembly GCA_008086735.1). NCBI lineage: Eukaryota > Metazoa > Chordata > Mammalia > Primates > Cheirogaleidae > Cheirogaleus > Cheirogaleus medius. The sequence continues at coordinate 11,596,081 of VBSM01000813.1, read as the reverse complement.
CAACAACAAAAAAATCTTAAAATATAGTGTAATGTTTTAAAAAATTGCTTGGCTGTATGAAATACATCCAAATCTAATAGCTTATTATTTTCAAAGAGAGAATGATGTGCCATTTTCCAGTGACCACTTAATGGAAACCTGTGGTTGCCATTGGAATTGCAGTTATTTTACAATGTGTATTTTTTATAAACCATTGCTTTAAAATATTAGGTTGCAGCTTTGGTATATGTATGAATTGAAATGAAGGAAATTTAGATATTTTACAGTTTTCTATAACTGCAGAGTCTGGAATTTCAGATACTAGTCTTGGTTTAGCCTATGGTGAATTTTTCAGTTGTTTGAAAGTTTTATTTCTCATTCAAAGAGTAGCTTTGATAATGGCCTTTGGTCAAAGATGATGTTTGTATTATTTTAAAAAAAATTATCTTCAGCAACAAACAGTATATGAGGAAGGAGTCCACAATTAGCCTATTAGGCACACAGAGCTTTGTAGTCCCAGGAATGATGGCCTTCTTGAAATATGCCTCTTGAGATCAGTAAAACTTCAGAAGTTACTGCTTTATTGCCTTGGGGTTTTTTTGTCCTCTAGCATGTGTGATTAAATAATGATACATTTCTTATGTGTAGCCATAAGATGTCACTGAATTGTCTTTTAGGCTTAGATCTTTTGGTTTCTTACATTCTCGCCTAAGAAAAATGATAGGATTGAATTCTTTAAAGCTGCCAGTTTCTTGCAAGTTATTATTTCACATACATATCATTTTTGGTACAGCATGTCCCGGGGACTTGCCCTATTGTTATTTCTCACTCAGCATGCCTCAAAAACTACCAAACCTCTTGAGGCATTAAGCATACTCTTTTGATAAGCTCTAGGGAATATGGAAGCTGCCATATTGAAGCCAGTCATCCAGCCATCATGTCTGGTTTTCTGCTTTTAACACATTTTTGTCTGGCATTAGAGGCAGGCATTAAGGTCTCGTGAGTCACCTACTTGGGCAATAATGTACAGAAGAGAGAAATTTCATTCGATTGTATCTAGTGATGTTTTTATGCCCTGAAGCATGAGGACCGATCTTTTGTAATTCGGGCCTACTATGTGTAATTGCAGCTATATTCATATTTATGTATGTCTCTAAACCTAAACCAAGCTTGTATAGGGGGAATTTTAGGTTAATTTTATGTAATCTTAAAAAATCCTCTAAAATCTCTTCGATGTTTTATATTTTTTACTGCTTTAGATTCTATCTCCATGTGGGAAATGGAAAATGTAAGCTCCTCCCTGTACCGTTTTAGATCTGTGAAAATTTCTCAAAAGCTACATCAGCAGTCACCAGAGCACATATCTGCTTTGCTGTGTGTTCCCATCTTCTTACTAAAAGCAGGGTTTTTGTTTCATTTTGTTTTAATGGCTCTAATGACCCTGCTTCTTTAATTTCTTTTCTCTTGTTCATATTCTTCGTAAAACATTTTGTCTTTTCTCACTTCTGCTTTACTGTTCTACCACAGATTTCCTTTTCTGTCTTTAAGTTTGTTGCTCGTTTGAATCACTATCAACTTTTTCTTTGGCACTCCAGTGAGGTGCTGTTCAGAGTTCCCTAGGCACCTATCCCTGCCACCAGCAGCTTAAAGTCAAAACATAAAATGTTGAAATGGATTAACTAGATAGTGATGGTAATTTAGGTAATTAAAGAAACATTGACTAGTTAAGTTTAAAACAAAGAAAACTCCATTATAGAAATGGGGATTTAGGAAAAGGACATGCCCTGGTATTACATAGCCTTTCTATATAAAGTATTACAGGAAGTACAGAATCAAATTCATGACAGTTAAAAGCTTTCTAAATGGACTTCACTATATTTTCATAGAAATTGTGTAAAAGGAAGAATGAATGAATGTGTTCTGTGAAATGGTGAGAAAATAAGGAACTGTGAGAATTGCATTTTAATATTTAAGGACCTGGGATGGAGAAGGAGGAAATCATAACTCCTGGACTAATTTGAGTAGAAAGAGGATGTGTTGAGTTCTGGAGATGAAGAAGACAACCAAAGGATACCACAGTGGAAGATTCTGGGAGGAAGATGATGAAAGGTAGACTTGAGTGTAGCTTTCTTGTAAACTGGGAAGCCAGTGGAAGTAAAAGCAGAAAAGAAAAATAAACGAGGCTGTTGCTTATAAAATTTAAGACATTTTAGAAGCGCTGGCATGTGGGGGGGAGGGGGGGAGGGGCAATGTATGTAACCCTAACAATATTTGTACCCCCATTACAAGATGGAATAAAAAAAATTAAAAATAAAATTAAAAAAAAATAAATTTAAGACATTTTAAAAAGATGGGTAGTAATTAAATTAGAGCATAAGTCACTAGCACTTTTTATACATAATGGAATCCACAACCAATTGTGAATATATTTTTATATATGTTTTTTGTGTTTTTGAACACCCAAACTCTACATCATTATGGATATTTTATATTTTTCACCCAGTGTTATTGATTAATTCTTTGTATTTTCTGAATTAAATGTATTCTCAAAGTAGTAAGTTTTCTACCAAGGCAACTATGTTGTTATTTAATTATTGACATCCATGAAATAGCAATTTTTCATTTAACAGGAATATAATATGAGGGAATAAGGTGAAAAAAGAGAAGAGAATTGTTCTGGAACTATATTGGGGAGTAGGGGATGGAGTGGGAGGCAAATTCAGCAAGCCTGCAATTTTAAAACTGATAGGGTAGTTTATATAGAATTGGAGGTAAATTGAAAATAACTAGAAAACAAAAACTTCTGAATAAGAATAGAGATGGTTTTCCCAGTCTTGAGGGAACTTGCTTGGTTTGTGATAATGTCCAGTACTTTGATCTAAGTGCTGATTACATGGGTGTATTCCTATCTTAAAAGTCATTGAGCTGTATAAAGTATAAATAAAACTTAACACATTAACTGCCATGTATTCAACTCACACTAGTTTTGAGCCTGGGGCCTCATGAAGCATATATAACTCACACATCTCTTTACCTTGGGAGCAGCGTGGTGTGCAGGCAGCTCATGCCGCCCTGTTGTAGCATATATGTTACGTGATGGGTGCCCTCCTGAGCAAAACTCTGCAGTTGGTTCATGAAAATCTTGTTTGTTGATGTTCTTATTGTTACAATTAATATTGAAAATTTAATTCTAAAATTGTGGATTAAATGAAGTCAATACATTTTGTTTTTCTATTTATGTTTAAATTACACTTAAGCTTGGCAAGTCAAGAAAAACACTTTACCCGTATGAACTATTTTTCAAGTTTCTACATTACTAATTTTCAAGTTTTTATATTACTTTTTTATTTAAAAAAACCCAGAAAACAAAAAATAAATTTTTTATTAAATTAGAAAGGATCATTTTGTTTTCACAGTTTTTATCCTATTTTCATTATAAAACACTATGACCTCAAGGAAAAAAAATTTTCTAGTGTGGCATTCAGTGTGTTAAAATTTATAAATTTTGCTATCTGTGAATTATATGTCTATTTTTTTAATATAGAAAAAAAAACACTTGAATTTTAATGGGTGCTTCAGACTGAGGTACTGTTTTTTGTTGTTTTTTTTTTGAGACAGAGTCTCACTATGTTGCCAGGGCTAGAGTGCTGTGGTGTCAGCCTAGCTCACAGCAACCTCAAACTCCTGGGCTCAAGCAATCCTCCTGCCTCAGCCTCCTGAGTAGCTGGGACTACAGGCATGCACCACCATGCCGGGCTAATTTTTTCTATATATTTTTAGTTGTCCAATTAATTTCTTTCTATTTTTAGTAGAGTCAGGGTCTCGCTCTTGCTCAGGCTGGTCTCGAACTCCTGAGCTCAGATAATCCACCCACCTTGGCCTCCCAGAGTACTAGGATTACAGGTGTGAGCCACCGCACCCAGCCTGAGATGCTGTTTTTATTTTATTATTTCTGCTAGATATACACCTAGTATCATCTTTGATGTTACTTTTAAAATGTTCTTTAAAGTGATACCCTAGGAAGAAAAACTAGCCAATGTATTTCATTTATAACTGTTATGAACTGAAATTTCCCCAACACTAACTTCTGATTCAGATTCCTGCTATTGCTTCTGCACTATTAGTAGGTATCAGCAGGGGGTTAACAGCGCTCAATTTGACCTTGCTATTTGTATCCTGTTTTGAATTTTTTTTTCTTTTTTCTTCAGTTAACTTCCTTGCATGGATTCCTCATTTTAAAGATGGTGCATGCACCATGGGGTCTGTACAGTGAAAGGCTGTAATGCAGATAAGCACACAATAAAAGCACATTTAAAGATGGCAGGAAGCTGCAAGACTTCTTTTTTTCTGGGCAAAGAGGCATTGCTGTGAAAATCATTGGAACAAGAGAAAAATTGAGTAAGCCTACTCATGATGTTATTTTTTTGTGAGGATTATAGGCCTGTTTAAAATATGTAAGAACTATGTAAGTATGGATTAATTAGAGGTTGTATGTCCAGATAGAGGGGCATCTCTGTAACTGCTGTGCCTGTAGCTACCCATGGACAGAGGATATCTTACCAGAAGGACTTCCTTTCCCTCCTCCACATTAAAATTATAGAATCTGTTATGACCTGAGACCAAATCCACCACTACTCTTAATTTCTCCCCTCTCACTAACCCCACTTCCCCTTCTTGGCCCTTTTATCCTGTAAATTCTGAGTGCTTCCTGTTCAAATACAGTCTTCAGCAGCAGGATAGCATTATTGAAGAGGGACACTTACTTAAACCCCAGATCTCTCCCTTCCCTTTCCCTACCCCTCATGGTTACTATTTCCTCTGAGCTGATCCTCATAGAATCCTGGTGAATTTAAAGACTCACTACTTTTATGAGTGGTCTTTGTTTTTCTGTGAATGTGTACTGAGTAAAACAGCAGGTTGATGGAAATAGAAAGGAAGGAGGGCTGGCTCAAATTCTGGAGATCTTGTAAGAATAAGAATAATGGGACACTTGTGGGGTAAACAGGAAGGAGAGCCCAGCTTCCCAGTTCCTCTGCCTCTAATTTCCTCTATTTCCAACCACCACTTGCACATCTCCAGCACACTCTTCTCCTAGGCTGTAACTTGAGATTCCATTAGTTTCATCCTCATGTGCCAGGGACTCTGCGAGGTGCTGAAAACACCAAAGTGAAAGCAACAACAAAAATCTCCTCCGGTGGAGTTAAGGGAGACCCAGATCCCACTGTGTGGGAAACACACACTCCTGTTATTTGAAACAGAGATTCTGAAAGCATTTCTTCAGAGGTGCATTGCTTTTGTGATCAGGGAGTATAATAACCCAGGTATTGTACTATAGTATTATAATAGTCTACTTTTATACTAGGGCAACGTACATCTGGTTTATACCTGTTGTCCTGGTATAATTATTTTTAATAATTGCATCCCATTTTACTCCCCAGAAGTTTGGATGGTAAATTATATAGTCACTCTAGTCATAACAAAAATGGACTTTTTAATCCGTGGGGACTGTATAACAAAAGCCCAAAATGTAAACTTATGGCATTAAGTATTTCAAAGTTGAAGTTGTGGTGGTGATGTTTAAAAATATTCTAAATGCAAATGTTCATTGAATGTTCTTCAAAACTAAAGAAAGAAATTCTTTGTTCGAGGAGTCTAATTCCTACATGATACCTATAGCACCGCATGTACAATCATTGTGAAACAACCGCCTAATATTTAAAACATTAAGTCCATTATAACAATATAAAATCTTCATAACAGAATACTTAAACATTTCAATTAAGAATTTCAGCTTTAAGGCCATGACTCATGCCTGTAATCCTAGCACTCTGGGAGGCCGAGGCTGGAGGATTGCTTGAGCTCCGGAGTTTGAGACCAGCCTGAGCAAGAATAAGACCCCGTCTCTACTAAAAATAGAAAAATTAGCCAGGTGTTGTGGCTAGCGCCTATAGTTCCAGCTACTTGGGAGTCTTGAGGAGGGAGGAGGATCATTTGAGCCCAAGAGTTTTAGGTTGCAGTGAACTATGGTGTTGCCTCTGCACTCTACCTAGGGTGACAGTGTGAAACTCTGTCTCAAAAAAAAAAACCCAAAGAATATTAAATTTTTTCTTATTTCCATTTCTTTTTAATTAAAAGTAACCAATCATGGGTGTTCATTTTGAACATTGTTTTTAACTCATGTTAAATGTGGGGAAAAAATGATTAAAAGTAGAGGTATTGATTTTAGGAGACACGTTTTATAGTTATCTCTTTTTATTTATGTTTTTAAAAGATTATTTAAATCATTCTGAAAATTTAAATGTATGGTATGAAGTTACATAAGTAGAACATGTTTTAGTAAAAAAAACTATTTTCTGACTTAATGTTAACCAACCATTACTAATATGCTATAAAATCCTAGTTAAGATACAGACTCCAGTTATTAAAGTTAATGGCCTCCAGTTGCCTCACCTTGCCTAAGTCTAGGATATTAAGCACGCAGAAGCCCTAATTTAATTATCACCTGTTAATATGGGCTCTAAGTTCATTTCTCTCCTTTCAGGATAAAACTTCAGTGGTGAGGCAATTAAAAATTATTATCTTCCTATCAAAACACCATTCTGCTAATTATACCCACAGTATACAGATTTGCTGGGACTTTCAAGATGGAACTAGCTGACTCTTGCCTTTAAAGATTGCAAAATTAAAGCAAATTATTATTTTTGTCCATTTATCATTCTAATTTTAAAAGTATTTACATTATGCAGAGATTACAGCGCCCGGTTTCATGGAGGACAATTTTTCCATGGAAGGGGGGGTCATGGAGCTCAGGTGGTGACTCGCAGCCTGGTTGTGGACCAGTACCTGGCAGCAGCCGGGGTTTGGGGACCGCAGAAGTAACACGATGTAAGTGTTTGGAATCATTTCAGAGCTACATAACAGGATTCTTACTAACTTCAGTCTTAGGCATCTTTCCTAGATTTAGTAATTAGTGAAAAGTATGACTAACATCTACATTCACCCAAACATACTGTGCAACTGGCTGGCATTGGGTCCATGTTCTGTCTCTGACCATGGATGGCTTACCAGCCGAAAGGAAATCAAACCCCTGACCTTGCAGTTATTTGCACTTTACTCCATCAGCTGAGCCTCAGAATCCATATACTTGAAAAATGATGAAATGGTCTTATTTAGCAAGCACAACAGAAGCAGGAGTAGCTGTGTATATATGTTTCAGACTACATCTAAAGTGTGTTAGTGCATAATTTGGTTCACTGTCTTAGTTATTTTTAGGCAATTATTAACATTAATGTTGATCGTATTAATTGTTGCCTGATCATTTTCATAATGAGGTCAGTATTTCCACTTTTAGGAGAGCAGAATCTGAAGGATTTGGAAAAGCCTTGATTTGAAAGCCAGTGGCAAAGCCAGAATGATGGTTTTCTCTATCTGTTAGGTCAGTGGTCTCTTTATTGGATCATGGCCATTATACAGAATATTGGGAGGACCTGGTGAAAGATGGTATTTAGGATCTGGCATCGAAAGTATGTAGAGCTCAGGCTCTCTAGAATCCAACAGTTGTGTGGGAATTTCATCTGTTTCAGTTACTAGCTGAGTGTGTTCCGGCAAGTATTAACAGCAAGTGTTACAGCTAGTGTTACAGCGATTGACCGGGGAAAGAACCGAGCAGCACGCGGAGAGTCGGAGAATAACCTTTATTCTGCCAGCGAGCTCAGCATGCCACCAACTTCTGAGCCCCCCTTCCTTGTTCTCCTCCAGTTTTTATACCCTTGGTAGGATTCAAAAAGCATCCAATCAGCAACAAGCTTTAACATCCAATCAGCAACAAGCTTTAACATCCAATTAGCAACAAGCTTTAACATCCAATCAGCAGTGAGATTCAAAAAGTATCCAATCAAAAGTGAGTTCAGCCATGGGGCCCTGGAGTGGGAGTTTTTCCCTGTCATTCCCCCCTTTTGATGTCCCTTATCAGTTTACACAGCAGCATCAACCTCTCTATGGCTCTAATAACTGCAGTGGGCAAGCAGGGTCCCATGGTTACCATCAGAAGGATAGAGGCCCGGCTAGGGGCAATAGCTAAGCCTCAAGCCTGTTCTAACGCCTGTTTTCTCTTGTGGATTCTTTCTTTTAGCCCTTTGACTTTGGTAGTTACAATTCCTGATTGGTTTACATAGTACCAGCATTCTTCCCCTAGTGAGCCCCAACCAAGAACAACACAGAGGCACCCCATGTAGACCCAGAAAAGGGTTATCAAGAAACAAGTTAGTCCAGTGTCCTGGGGCGGAGGCCCCGAGTCCAATTCCCAAGAAGACTGTCAGTATTCCTATAAGAGTCCAAGCCAGTGGTCCCATTCAGTCCTTGGCTTCTAGCCAGATTCAGAGGCCTTAGTGGGCAGGCGTCTAAGCTGGATCTTTAGCGGGTCCTGTTGACTTTGTTGCACCATCCAATGGCTGGTCGCGTCATCCGTCTTGGCTCGTTTCACAAGGCGATGCTTAACATATCTACCTAGGGTAGTTGTGTCTCTTGACAGAGTTTGGCCAACGTAACCTTGAGGGTTCGGTTCATGCACTCCACTTTCCCTGAGCTCTGGGGCCTGTAGGCTGTGTGTAACTTCCACTGAATACCTAATGCCTTGGACAGGATCTTGGTAACTTCTGCAGTGAAGCTGAGTCCATTATCGCACTGAAGGATGACCTCTCTCAGAGCCTCAACCCAACCTGAGAAGGTACATATCATAACCAGCAAGTACTTGTATCCCTGGCTGAATGGGGCACCCCAGTGTGCTGAATTCCTGGGGCTGGCCTTGGTTTAGCCACTGCATTGTTCCTGGCACAGGTCTGGCACCAGGCACTAACTGTCATTGCCACTGAGGGGAGTTTGGCTGTATCTGTGCTCTTCTGGGGGCCCCTGCAATGGATGACTGCAATCTCCTTCGGTGCCCACACTGCTTCCAATAGTTGAAGAATTTCTTCCTTATCCTTGATTTCTTTTCCGGACGCAGTCAATAGCCCTCTCTCCTTGTAGATTGCCCCGTGTATGTGCACCGTAGCAAAGGCATATTTGGAGTCTGTATATACATTGGCCCTTTTGTCTTGGGCATACCTGAGGGCTTGGATGAGCGCCCATAACTCTGCCCTCTGGGCTGACCATCCCTGAGGCAGAGGGGCTGACATGATAACTTCACTCTCTGTGGTGACTTCGTAGCCAGCCAACCATTTGCCATCTTGGATGTAGCTGCTGCCGTCCGTGTAGAGCTCCAGGTCAGGTGCCGGCAACGGACTATCTTTCAAGTCTGGCCGGCTTGTATAGACTTCCTCCACGGCCTCGGCACAGCCATGGTCCGGGGGCCCTGGCACCGTAGGAAGGACGGTGGCAGGGTTTAAGGTCCGCACAGTCTTGATGGTGACTCGTGGGTTTTCACACAGCAGTCCCTGGTACTGTGCCAGCTAACTGCTAGAAAGCCATCGGTGCCCCGATGTGTTCAAAGCCACTACTGCATGTGGGATCTGCACATGGATATTTTGCCCAAGCATAAGCTTGTCCACCTCCTTGATTAGCAAGATGGTTGCTGCCAATGCTCGCAGGCAAGGCAGCCATCCTGATGCTACCGAGTCCAGTTGTTTGGACAGATAGGCTACTGGCCTCTACCAGGGGCCTACAGTCTGCATCAGTACCCCCATAGCTACCTGCTTCTTCTCATGCAGAACAGGTTGAAGTCCTTGGTGAGGTCTGGCAAGCCCAACGCGGGGTCCTTCTTAAGCAACTCTTTCAATTCTTGAAAAGCCTCCTCCTGGCTTTCGGTCCATTCTAGTTCCCCACTATCGGGCCCCTGTAATGCCTCATATAACAGCTTAGTTTTCAGGGAGAAACCAGGTATGCATATACGACAGAATCCTGCCACCCTGAGGAACTCCCGCAGTTGCCTCCGCTTCGTCGGCTGTGTCTGGGGGTCTTCCCATTCAAAAGCGAACAGCAGTTGGCTCGTTGGAGCCAG
>VBSM01000813.1:11549291-11586008 GCA_008086735.1 Cheirogaleus medius | reverse complement strand
CTCCTCTTCTGTCTCACTGACGGGCCTATCCTTAGGAGGTCAAGCTCCTCTTCCATCTTGCTGACGGCCTACCCTTAGGAGGTGATCAGGCTCCTCTTCTGTCTCACTGACAGGCCTATCCTTGGCAGGTCCCTGGACCCTACCTTGTCCGATGCCCTGGCCTTGGTCTGACTGGTCCTTCCCTCTGGAGTGTCCTGGTGAGTCTGAGGCCCTGCGGCTGGCGGGAGCTCCCAAGGATTACCGCAAATGGTGGTTCGGCCTGGATAGTCTCAGTCATAGAGGTCCTGCTTCAAGGGGCCAGCGGGGTCGGCTTTCCCAGTCAGGGAACCAAAATGTTCCAGCAAGTATTAACGGCAAGTGTTAACAGCAAGTGTTACAGCTAGTGTTACAGCGATTGACCGGGGAAAGAACCGAGCAGCACATGGAGAGTCGGAGAATAGCCTTTATTCCACCATTAGGCTCAGCATGCCACCAACTTCTGAGCCCCCCTTCCTTGTTCTCCTCCAGTTTTTATACCCTTGGTAGGATTCAAAAAGCATCCAATCAGCAACAAGCTTTAACATCCAATCAGCAGTGGGATTCAAAAAGCATACAATCAACAGTGAGTTCAGCCATGGGGCACCGGAGTGGGGGTTTTTCCCTGTCAGGTGACCTCCGGCAAGTTAGTTTAAACATTTCAAGCCTCAGTTCTTCATCTCCCTTAAGGTTTTGAGACAATTAAAATAACAAATAAAATGCTTAGCATAATACCTGGTATATGATAAGAGTAAGTATTATTTGTTTTTTAATCTTAATAATATTTGAATTTCACGTTTTCCACAACTTTTATGTACATCTCTTATGTGCATGTGTATTGCCATATTAAAGCCTATAGTTTATTTTTCTCCCTAGGAATGACTAGATATATAACTGTATATATTTATGCTTATGCAGGCACACATAATCACCACCCACCACTTACAACACCTGTTTTGGGAATCTTAATGTTAATTAATTATTCCTTCCATGCTATTTTCTTAATCTGCTATATTGTGAGGTATATGACTGCAGCTGAGAGGTTTTAAAATCAGAACAGGAAACCGCATAGGTTTCTTAAAATAAGAATACAAACTGAGCTCAGACACACAATGTTTATATCCGTGTCTAAAAAGGAAATGTAGTCAGTGAACAGAATATACTTAAAGCTAACCACAAATGAGTTAAAAAAAAATACCACAGTTTACTTTAAAATTGCACACATCTTTCTTAGAATATACAGTAATTTCATTGTAAAATACTTCTTTAAAAAATTTCAAAGCTATGTGTACTTCAGCTGAATAATTCTTCTATGGTGTTGATTATACACTAAAACATATACATGAAGCTAGAGTTGAATATGAGGTGCTGCTTTGTTTTTATAAATGGTAGTACCATGTACGTAATGTCACCAAATCCTATCCTCTGCAGGGACAAACAAGTCAAAATCCATGTTTTTCAGAGCTTGGTTATGTGAACTGTTGGTAGTACATGTATACTTATGCAAAATAATTATAGGTAGCTCTCAATTTTTTTAGAGTAATGTGCAGTGAATTTTACTATCACTTTTATTAACTGCGTGGGAATTGTCTTTCGTTTTTGAATTGACAAATTTTCCTTTTGAAATGCATTTACTTACACTTTTAAAAAAATATGTTGGTTAAAAAATTTAATATGAAAATTAGCATGAGGAAAGGGCAAAAAATACAAATGTTATACTAAACTGGCTGAAGTTTTGGAGACTCTGAACTAAATAAATGAAGGTGGATGGTTGGTAATTTAACTTAAAATATGTTTGGCAGACCTAAATTTTGCTTGAGAGAAGAATAACATTAATACCGATCTTGTTTGACAGATCTCTGTAACTTCCTTTAACTATTATGTTTTTAGTAGCAGTGATTTGGTGACATTCATGTAAACCGTATATTGTGGTCCATACTTATCAGTGACTGAAGTGTTTTCTTTAAAATTAGTGCTGCTCTATATTTATATAAATCTTTGGAAGAGGGGTTCCCTTTCAAAATACTGATTGACTGTCTTACTGTGAGATTGACTGTCTCTGATCAAAGTATTGAAGATTTTTAAATACATAATTATAAAGTAGTTCCTCAGACCTGAAGAAATGTTCCACAGAGATTTCCCCATGTTTTTTTTGAGATTATATATTTATTGAGCTCCAATTATATCTCAGGCATGGTGCTTAGCTCTGAGTGTAGAGTGATGAACAAAATAAACAAGGTAATTGGAAAGAGATGTTAGATAGACAACTCTCTGAGGAAGTGACCTCTAAGTTGAAAATCCAAAAGGGGTAGGGCAGGTGGTACAGTCTAAGCAGAAAGAAAATATGCAAAGACATAGAGTAGAAAGGAGTTTGATTTGTTAGATAAACTCAAAGAGAGCCTGTGCAGTGGGAGCCCAGAGAACGAAGGGAAGAGAAGTAAGAGAGATGGTGTTGGAAAAGTATGCAAAAATCAGTAGGACAATTCTTTCTCCTACATACTGTCACTGTATAATAAATTAGCTCTTGATGAAACTGCAGTAGAGCTAAAGTTGTTCCTTTACTTTGAATTTAAAGGGAAAAATGTTAAGAAAATTTGAGTACCTTTAAAAAAAAAAAGTCATAAAATGGCTGAACTTTCTCTCTTGGGAATTTAAAAAAAAAACCATAGCATTTTTGTTGAAATTGCTGTAAGTAGGGTCTCTAATTGCTCAACTCACCTACAGACAATTGGCCACTTGAGAGGTACCTCAGGAATCCCTTCACTCTTTAACACTGCTTCTTTTTTTTTTTTAAATTAAGGTTTTTTTGGTTTTTGTTTTGAGACAGGGTCTTGCTTTGCTGCCTGGGCTAGAGTGTACTGGCATCATCATAGCTCATTGCAACCTCAGACTCCTGGGACCCAAGTGATCCTCCTACCTCAGCCTCCTGAGTAGTTGGGACTACAGGTGTGCGCCATCACACCTGGCTGATTTTTCTTTTCTTTTTCTTTTTTCTTTTATTTTTTTGGTAGAGATGGGGTCTTGCCATGTTGCCCAGGCTGGTCTCGAACTCCTGGCCTCAAGAGATCCTCCTGCCTTAGCCTCTCAAAGTGCTAGGCTTACAGGCATGAGCCACCACACCTGGCCTAACACTGCCTCTGAATTTCCCTCTCCTTCCCAGCCTGTTTTGTCAGATGCTGCCTATAACCACAGTGCCGCACCTCCCCTGTCTCCCTTTGAATCTAGTAAGAAAATACAGAGCTGGGTCTGTGATGACAGAACCTATGATGGTGACAGCATAAAGAAGACAAGGGGGAAAGGAAGGGGACTATCTTGAGGATAGCCAGCTTGTCCGACATCCTACCTCGTTCCCAGTGCTCAGCCCTTTCCCATTTCTTCTTCAACAGGGCTCCTGTCCTGTGCCTTCTCTTCATAGTTGATGTGCAGGCAGTGCAGTCAGATAAAATGTGCCTGAGAATTGGTCTCCCCGACCTTTATCTTCTGTAGTCTTATTTTCACCTTTCTCTCATTCCCTGCTCAGCTCTTTTGAAGTGATTATGCGCCTCTGCGTAAGGGGGGGTTCTCAGTCCATATAAATGGTATGTCTTTCATTATACTTTTGAGTATGTTTTCCCTTGATTTAGAATTGGATTCTCTAATATTCTGTATTTCGGATACATTGTGGGTTAAGTGATTTTTTACAAGCTGTCACGGGATTTTAAGAACTGTATAGAAAATAATTTAATTGGGTAAGTGAATTCAAGCTTTAAGCACACAGGTAGATAGAACAAATTTTGAAATATAGCTGGTTAAGAAGTGGAGCACTGTTTGAGTTAAACTGTGTTTTCATTTTAAATAGTCTTGTTCTGTGGCTCCTTGTGAGAGTCCACACTATTGTCATTGATGGTAATTGGAATGAATGGAGCCTTCATGCCTCCTGCTCTCCTGACTGGAAAGAATCCTTTATTTATGTCTTGTTTTCTAATGAAGTCTTTTAGGTAATCTTCCTGTAAATTTGCCTGTTGTTCTCTTTTGTTGTTATTTTCCCACATTAAAAACAATCTGAAGATTGTATTTTCAGCTTACATCTATCAGCTAAGGATAAGGTTAAGGCATAGATTAGCATTGGATTCAAATCTAATGGTCAGATGTGATCTCTTTCTAGGGAAATGTGGAAAGAAATGTGTAGAAAGATATACATAGTAGCAAAGTGAGGAAAACTATTCAAAATCTCAATCTATAAATTTCACTGTCCATGAAGAAGAAAAAAATGTCAGTTGATCATAATCTATTAGTTTATGCGAAAGTCTCAGAGGAATATAGGCTAGGGGTATTTTTTAAAGTACCTGTAGGATTGAATTTGTTTAGGAAAAAACCCTAAAAGTAAAGAGCGTGTTAGTCATTCTTTCAGAGCCCTATATTACTCTGCTGGTCCTTCCTGCTAGTACCCTGGCTGGCCAAAATTCTGGCAGAAAGAGCATCTCTTGCACTCCTAAATTATACTCATATCAGTAAGGAAGGGACAAATTACTTATTAAAAGATACTCATAACATTTTACAAATATCCTTTAGAAGTCTGTGCTGATTTTTTTTCCCATCAGTTTACAGTCCATTCGTTCTCATTAAGAACATGATTTCACAAAGTCCTTAGTTTCATCTATTGTTGATTTACTTTTAGGTGAAAATAAAGGAGTTTTTGTGTTGTTTTGTTTTTTTGGCGTTGTGTTAATTACGTTAAAAATAATTTTTTAGATGCCAGTTTCCCAGTGTTTTAGGCCACTGTGACCTGGAGAGGGGAGAAGGATGTAGACTGCAAAGGTGGCGGTGGAGTGGCTGCTTCCTATGGATCCTTCTCCATCCCCCTGCTCCTATCCCATCCTAGGGATAACTTATTCTGATATAACCTATTTTTTAAAACAGCTGTTTTAACTTGAGAGGTTGTTAATTTTGCTTATTGTCAATTTACAGGAATTAGCAATTTCACTGTATATAGTTTGTGAAATGTCAACAAGGTAATTTAAATTACACTTCTCTTGAAATGAAGGACTCGACATGAAAGAGGATGTCACTTTTAAACAAAATCAAATTGTGGGAAGATCTGCTGGGTTTTTTTGTACCAGGAGGTAAGGGACAATAGGGACAAATGGGTGTAGATCATGAAGGGTATTGTAATCCGTGTTAAGGAGTTTTTACTTTAACTGAAGGCAAAGAAGAGCAGCTGAACAGTTTTCATTTTAAGTGAGAGTAACATTTTCAAGTTGGAATTTCAGGAAGTAATGGTAGAATTTGAATAATGGATTTGAAGGAAGAAAAGTAGAAGTAGAAAGAACAGTTAGGATGTTAATGTATTAATATGGGTGAGAACTGATTGGATATCGGTTTAGAGGTTTTGATTAGGCTGTGTGTGGCTGACACATACATTTAGGGCTTTGAGGGGTGTAGCAAGATAAATTCCTCTGTAGACATACTGAGTTTAAGGTCTCTGAGACATCCAAGTGGAAATGTTCAGTTAAGCAGTTGAACATATATTTTGGCAAAATTAGAGGAAAGATTTGGATTGGGAGTATAGATTTGTAATTCAGTAAGAATTCAGTTTACAGTCCATTCGTTCTCATTGAGAACATGATTTCACAAAGTCCTTAGTTTCATCTATTGTTGATTTACTTTTAGGTGAAAATACAGTAGTTTTTGTGTTGTTTTGTTTTTTGGCAGATGATGATCAAAGACAGGGAAGTAGATGAAGTCATCAACAACTATATAAACTGAAATAGAAGTCAGTTACGTTTTAAGAGATGAGCAGAGGAAAAATAGGGCCTCTGATTTCCCTTTATCATAATGAAAAGCATTTTGAAGGGCCGTTACTCATAATTTCTTAAGTGTCTGGCCTGTTCCAACACAGATTTCAAAATAAATTCAAGTTATCTTTTGATTTGAGTTGCAGCCATTATATGTACCCTCAGTCTCTGTTTGCAAGCAATTGTTTCAGAATCACGTTCTTTTCAATGGCTTTGCTGCAAAGAGATCACTATTTCTACAATAACCATTTCATCCCCTTATTTAATTTTTTTCATGTTTTTAATAACTGGTAGGTATTACAAAGATTATCTACCTTTTTCAGTGCAAATGTATATTATTTTAGGTACATTATTATGGGTTAAATTGACATCTGTGGGCCATTCTGTGAACCTAAGCATTATTTATTGTTTCTTTAGGAAAAGGCATTGGCTTAGTTGTTGTTGTTTGAAGAAATTTGGGGGTATAACTTGTAAATTAGGAGTGTGGCTGTGTCTGAAAATATACTTTCTTCTGGATCCGTATTCCCCATTTTCTGAAGTTTGATAATAGTTGTCCTTGTGTTGTAGGACTTTTTAATTAAATTATTTATGTTACTGTACCAGTATGACTTACTCATAGGTAAATGAATAGGAAAATAGTCTGTTTGTCCATCAGTGAAATGCATTATTTCTGATTAAAAGGGAAAAAAAAGGTTTGTTTCATCTTGTATAAAACTATTACTGAATTAATGCCACAATTTAAGCACTTAACATGATCAAAATGATGTCTCACTAGAGCAGGGAGGAACATTTCTACAATGGAAAATTAATTAGCTCTTTGGACATTGGATATTATTTTTAAACCAAACTAACATAACTTTAAATTCTGTCTTAGAGTGATTTAGATTATTACACCTTAATAATTATGAAAGATATTTCTATTGATGTTTGTGAATTGCTTTAAAGAATCTAATTCTTTTCATAATGTTTATATTAAATTATCCTTTGATTTGAATTGCAACTCTTATTTGTAATTTCTCTCCCTGTTTGCAAACAATTGTTTTAGGATCATGTTCTTTTCAGTGGCTTTGCTGTAAAGGAATCACTTCATTTTTGATTATTGCATTTACAGAAACGATTGTCTCCTGGCTGCCGTGAGCTGTGTTTTATCATTTGATGTTGTGATTCAGTGTGCCCTTAAAGCATTTCTTCTGTCTGCCTGGTTTGTGGTCCCTCTATTTTAGATCACCCTGTAGCAGCTGCTTGGATAGCCTTCTGTCATCTATTTTCAATAGTGTTGTATAGCATCCCACATGGCTTCAAGGATGATAAATTGGCTAGACTCCAGGGCTTGTGCTGTAATCCTGCCTTGTCATTTAATGTTAAGTGTATCTCATAGCTGACACGGATGAAACTGCTTAAAGAAATCAGATATGATCTTTAGCAAAGCCAAATTTCACCTTGATATGTAGGGTTGGGTTCTGTTCAGGCAGATACACTATTTCAGAAAGCTGCACAATTCTTTAATGTCTAATATATCTTTTTTATTCATCAGTCCATTTTCTCATACTTTTGACTTTGAAGATGCATTTACTGATCAGTATTGAGCTGACATCTTTACCCTCAGAACAAACCAAATTTCCTTGGTGTGGTTTAGCTCACAAACTGTACTCCATCCGCATACATTCTGTTAGTAGATACCAAAATGTGTATATCTGACTGCTTTTAAAGGTTTTAAAAAAACTCTCCCTGCCATTTGGGTCAGTTTTTCATGCAGTCATACTATTTCTGCTTGGAATTCTAACAAGTCTTGGTATAAGGGCAGGGACTTAAAAACTTTGCTAATTAGGACCTGTTTATAGGAAAACTGTGAAAATCATCTCAAAAAGAAAGAAATTAGGTCTATCAGTATATTGCTTCAATTTACAAAGTATAACAGAGCTAAGATGCAACAATTACAGTTTTAATGGTTCCAGGACTGTGGTTTAATTTTGGTTACTGTTTAACTAATACTTATACATTTTATTAGGAATACCCTTATAAATAATGGAACAACAACAACAAAACTCTGCCCTTTATTTTACTTAGTGAAATCTACAAAACTTTTTGAAAATGCTAAGCAAAATTATCCAATTTGAATTATGTATGAAGTAAGTATTTTCATAATTATTATTGAAGACATAAAACAGAAACAGTTTCATTTTGTGGAGAAAGAGAGATGGCTTAGATGGGAACCCAAAACAATTTTAAAAGGAGATTTTGTGTCAAAGATTTGCAAGAGAACACATCTTTTCTTGATTTGCTATGTAGGTGTACATCTTGTAGTTTGATTTTAGCTTTTCTTAAAGGAAGGGGCTTTAAGCTAAAGGTCAGGATGATCTTTCTTTAATCTCTACCCGTTTCATCAACTTACCTAACATTTTGGTAAACAACAAGACCAAATATGTATCGAAAGCCCGTTAAGTGCCATTTAACCTTTGTGTATTTTAAATGCCTTATCTGCAAAATGGAAAAGACTCCCCCTTCAGAACCTTCATGGTTGTAAAGGGATGGTTAAATATTTGGGGAGCTCTGGTTGGATTTGGAGAAGCTCTGGTTGGATTCTGGTTAGTATTGAGGCTCAAAATAATGGGCCTATTAGGAAAGCTCACTACTTAAAAAGTGTCATAAAATGTTAACTGTATCTGAAAGTTTATTACCATACATTATTGGCATTTCAGAGTTACTCTGTTCTTTCAAGGTCAGCCTAAACTTGTGTTTAGTGAACTAGGCTTCTTATGGGACTTATTGGTAAAAGTATTGAAGTCAGGAGGATGAGGAAGATCATTTGGGAACATTTTTTTGAAAATTAAAATAATGGGAGTCCTAATACACATTAAAAGCAAAATGGAGGAGTCAGTAGCTCTTTTTTAAGGGTATATATTCCAGAGCTATGCTATGAGTGAAGTTGTAGGAACAAGAACATGGTGTTAAGCCATATCATTTATTTTTAGGAGAAAATAGATTTACATTCACAAAATAGCCAGAGAACTTTGCAAGTCCTACATCATGAAATGCTAGATTATGTGGTAGCCACAAAAGTCATAGTAATATAGAGAAGCTATCGACTTTTTGCACTGGCTTCTTGGAGATTATGGCACTTGAGCACGTTACATCTGTATGCTGGATGAATAGGAGGTGTCTGAGAAAGGAGAAGGACATTCTAAGAATTGGTAACAGTTTAACATGGCACATAAGGGCTAGCTGTCATCATCATCATTTCATTTTTGTTATTATGACTGTGAGAATTGGAGAAATTGGGAAGGAAAGTTTGTGTGTTGGGGTGGAATTTTTCAAAATACACTGAATTTTTCCAACTCATTTGATGCAGTTTTCACATAGCATTACAAACATTTATTCCTCTGAGTTATGTCTGCATGCTCAGGCTATTTATCTCTGTGATATTGTTTGATAGGAGTAGTTATCTTTGACAATTATAGAATGTCTTGGCCTGTTCAGGCTGCTATAACAAATTACTATAAAATGGGTGGCTTATAAACAACAGAAATTTATTTCTCATAGTTGTGGAAGCTGGGAATTCCAAAATTGAGGCACTAGTAGATTTGATGTCCAGCTTCTTTGTTTATAGAACAGCAACTGTGCCCTCACAGCATGGAAGGGGCTACCAAGCTGCCTCAGGCCTCTTTTGTAAGGGATCTGATCCCATTCATAAAGGCTCTGCCTTAATGACCTAATTATCTCCCAAAGGCCCCGCCTCCTAATACCATTTCATCACCTTGGGATTAAGATTTCAACATATGAATTTGAGGGGGACACAAACATTCCGACTATAGCATAGAGTGTCTGTACAGGAATAAAAATAATTATAGGAAGTTCAGTTCTTAAAAGGCCTAAGTTTATTCTATAGATGAATAATGAAAATATTTGTCTAATTGGTATTATAAAACCAAAACTATTCAGCTACTAGATTTATTTTCATAGATTTATTTAAATGTACCATGTAGTTTTAATACAAGGCAGATATATTTGAGTTGTCACATATTAAGAACCATTGTCAAATTATAGTTTTGACACAGATACTACTTCTGGAAGTATGCTCATCAGTTCGTTCAGATTAGAAAGCAGGATTTTAAATTTGAGGTAAAATAAAAGTAAATGTTTTTCTCTGTTGATATATTTGGCTTATAATTTATATTTTCTGGTCATTCAGTTTTGATAGATTCTAACCTGTTGTCAAACCCCATATCTTGATATTTGGGTCAGAAAATATAATTGCTATTAATCCTGCTACCTGACCTGATCAGTTAAAATTAACCCAAGTTGTTGAGTTAGAATGCATTTTAGAATACTTGCTATTTGAAAAGCATCTATGAAGGATTATGAAAAGGAACTCTATTTGAGGCTGATAACCTACAAAGACTTTTTGGTTTAGGAGTAGGATTGGGGTTCAGAATGAGGCAGAATGTCAGACATGCATGTGCATATGCAGGTGCTACTAGAAGGACTGTTTTTCTGGGAAGATTTAAATATAGTATTCCTGATGGTTTACGTAGATTGTGGTTATAGATTACTCTGAGTATAGGTCAGAAGTTGTAACAGAGGCTGTGAGATCATTTTCATATAAAACACAAAGCACTAATCTTTGTATTTATTCTTTAGTTCTTTTCAAAAGGTGAATTGGATTAGATTTTGCTTAAATCTCAGATAAACCCTCCACTTTCAACCTCTGCAAAATCTGATTTGTCGTGTCTGTAAAAACCAATTTTTGTGCTTTTGCTGTATTCCTTAAGTACTGTGATTGTGATATCCGTTTTTTATCTGTAAGACATGATTTTCTCATGTTTGTCTTTTCTTGTCATGATGTTCACTGAAATTTTTTCAAGTGAAATTATATTCCAGAAAAGATCATGACAAGACCCCAAAATACTCTGGAAATTTTGTATAAAGTTAGTCCCTGTTATCAGTGGCTCATGTTTCTCCCTTTTTTTAACCATCCTTAATTATTTGCATGTCTGCTTTTGCTGTTGGGTATATTGTTTTAAGCGCTCAGCTGTTAAGGTGTGAGTATTGAAGTGCCTGACAGTCCATTGAAAATAAACCAAGATAAATTACAGTTGTGGCAGAGGCTCCAGTCTTTGTTATTCTTGATACGATACCATCTTTGTCTCTGAATTCCTGTGGACCTTTAAAATACCTTGTCAAACTGCTCAACAGAAATTAGACCTTTTTTTCTTATAATGCTGTTAGTCGGGTCGCGTCTAGAATTGTCTTTTAATGTGACCTAAAAATAACATACTATAAAATTGTACAGAACAGACATTTGGACAAAAGCAACCATATATTTCCTTAGAATGACTGTTACTGTGAAAAATAGACAATAAAGAGGACAAACAGTAATTAAATTCCTGAAAAACTGAAACTGAGCATCAAATGAATGGAATGTGACCTTATGTCTACTTTTCCCAAACCACCTGGTAATCCCTCAGCTATTTAAGAAAAATTACCGAACATTTTTCACAGAAATTAAGGCCATATAAGTCTGTGTGTTGATACCATTCTTTGCAGTCTTGGCTCATAATCATTTTATGGAGTAAATACTTTAAGACTATTAGTAAAAAAGGACTGCTTATACTGTTTAAACAATATTTCTCAATATTTACCTGCTTCTATGATTACATTGTAATTATTTTTTATTCTTGACAGTAAAATATGTAGCATATTTCACAGGTAGAATTCTCATTGCTGGTTTGCTTTAAAACATTGGTGTTTGAGGATATTCTGTATGTTAATTAACATTGTTTTCATACATCTCTGTTCATAGAAAACCCTGTTAATTATAGAACTTTAAAGGAGAAAAGATAACCTCACTTGAAAACCTTATAACAGTATGATGATGTCTATTTACAAGTGCATTTTTACTGAAATGTAAACTAATTTTAAAGAAAAATGTCTGAGGGATTTGAAAGCTTTTGTTAGTACCTGAAAAACATGAAATATTTCTTCATTTTATTGCAAAGCTACATGTTAATACTCTAATGCTAATGAAATGTTTCAGACTATTTTCTGCATTAGAAAACACAATACCATTGACATTATCAGTTTCCATTTTGTTTATTTAAATATTGAACTAGTATATTTGAAAGCAAATGGAAATATACTAAAAAGGCAAAGATCAAAGTTGCTAGATTAGTTTCATCATTAATTTTGACATCTATATGTGTTCCTTTATTGCCCACTATTAAAATGACTCATTATAAAACTTATAAAATTCTTAAAGATTATGTGATATTCCCTTGTACAGTCATTTTATTACTTTCTTAAGGCCATTTTGTAACACTAAGCAGAGCTATGTTTATTAACCAAAAAACAAATCACTTCTTTCAGGAAAGTTATTCAACAGATATCTATTGAATTTACCTCAGGTGTTTATACAAGTATTCATTGTAGTCAGCTTACTTTGAAAGCTCTTTTGTATTTTAAACTATGTTCTTGGGTAAACAAAAGAAAATTATCCTCCTTTGAGAGACTTAAATATTTCTTATCTGAACTTTGTTTAAATTGAAAACAATATCCACATTTTTAGTATTATAGTATTATAGAACTGAAATATGATATAAAATGTCTAAACGTGCAACTTGTAACTGAATTAGATGCCTGATTTATGCTTTTTAGTTTCACCTACTCTGAAGATGTTAAGATGATTTTCTTTTGCCATTTTTAAACCTAAATTCAACTTTCTAAGCATGTTCCTTTGCCAGAGCATGAACTGAAAAACAATTGAATGAACAAATGAAAGAAAGGAAACAAACCCTTACGGGCTTTGCTGCCATGGATCAAGGAGTAGTTTTGACTTTCAAGGCTTCTTATTTAAGAAATATTTTTAATAAGGCTATTGCTGTCCTAGACAGGGATTCCTCTGATGGATTTAGGCAAAGTCATTTGAAAACCTGGAAAGGATTCACCATTGTAGATATCATTAAGAACACTCGTGATTCATGAGAGGAGATCAAAATGTCAGCATTAACAGGAGCTGGTAAGAAGTTGATTTCAACCTTCATGGATTATTTGAGTAGTTGTAGACTTCAGTGGAGAAAGTAATTGCAGATGTGGTAGAAGTAGCAACAGAACTAGAATTATGTGTGAGCCTGAAGATGTGACTGAATTGCTGCTTGATAAAACTTGAATGGATCAAAAGTTGCTTTTTATGAATGAGCAAAGAAAGTGGTTTCTTGAGATGGAATCTACCGGTGAGGATGCTGTGAACATTGGTGAAATGACAACAAAAGATTTAGAATAGTACGTAAACTTACCTGATAAAACAAGGCTGGGTTTGAGAGGATTGACTCCAATTTTGAAAGAAGTTCTGTGGGTAAAATGCATCACATACATTCTCTATAGAGAAATCTTCCATGAAAGGAAAAGCCAATCAGTGCAGCAAATTTCATTATTTTCTTATTGTAAGAAATTGCCACAGCCATCCCAACCTTCAGCAGCCGCCACCCTGATCAGTCAACAGCCATCAACATCTAGGCAAGACCCTCCAACCAGCAAAAGATTGACTTGCTGAAAGCTCAGATGATCGTTAGCACTTTTTAGCAGTGAAGTATTTTTAATTAAGATATATACATTTTTTTAGGCATAATGCTACTGCATACCTAACAGACTACAGTATAGTATAAACATAACTTTTATGTACACTAGGAAACCAAAAAATTTTTGTGACTCTTTTATTGCAGTAGTCTAGAACCAGAACCTGCAGTATCTCTGAGGTATGCCTGTATTTCTCAATTTTGAATATCAAATGACAATTTATCAGATATTTTATGGAAATCTTTGTATGCCATGTCCTTAGAATTCCTTTGATCTTCAGTCTAATATCCCAACTAAAAGCAGAAAATTTGGATCTTTTCGTGATTTCTTTAAAAAATATACCTGCAAACTAGTAATCATTGCCTCTTTTTCTGAGGGTAGGCAGAACCTATCCTTTTGAAAACTAAAGGATTTGCTTGATTTGCTATTGGCATCCTGGTTTTTTCCACAATTCTTTAAATAATACATTGGTCCCCATGTAAATCCTTTCAGTCTTGTGTGAATCATTTAAATTAGAATGCTTCCTCAACTACCATGTCAAAGTCAACTATCTGAGAACTAAAAATCTTTTTGTGAGCATAATGCTGTGGTTCTTAAGCCAGAGGCACTTCAGTGGGGGTGGCTGGCTTAGGCTTTGAAAGGCTTTGAGGACTGAGCTGTGTGAGTATCATGAGATCATCATGAAATGAGAGAAAGTTGAATAACAGCAGATAGTTGGACATGAAGTTCACCTGCTTCTAATTTTGATAGGAATGGCCATGAGTATATGAAAGTGTTCGCTAGTTTATATGGTAGGCATTTATGCATCCTCCTAATTTGTTTAAGTAGAGTTGGGTTGGGCTGGACAGAGTTCTAGGATACTGAAGACACAGGGAGGCAAAGATGAGTAACTTATCAAAATCATCATGTCATGAATCAGAAATCATCCTATCTTGAAATTTATCCTTCTATAGGCCAAATACTATATTTAGCACAACAGTTTATGGAAGTCTACTAGGTTTTTGACTGTGGGTGAATGGGTATGGTTGAAATAATCTAGTAATCTATTGTGGAGGTAAGAGGAAACTTCCCCTTCACCCAGAAGGTTCCCTGAAAGATCAACTCACAATAAGGGAAGGGAAGTCAATTGTTCTTTTTGATGGGTCTGATTTTTTATGAAGAAAAAGGGAAAGCCCCTTCCAGTGCCCATTGATCCCTAAGGGCTTTTAATTCAAAATACTCTTTATACCAAGGAATCATATTTTGGGATGAAATTTCCTGAGCTCCTTCCCTATTTCTATGAGATGTTGTAACCAGGTAAGATCAATATGAGTTGTCCATGCTCACTTAAGAATAAATAAAACTGAAAAGTCTTAAGAGTAAATAAAAAGGACAAATATATGATTATATAATATATAAACTTATGTTACCTAGAATAGCCAAATTCATAGAAACAAAAAATATTACCAGGAGTTGGGGGCAAGGGTGAATGGAGAGTTATTGTTTAATGGGTACTTAGTTTCTCTTTGGGATATTGAGTATGTTAGATAATGGTGATGGTTGTACAACATTGTGAATGTACTTGAGGACATGGAATTGTACACTTAAAATGGTTAAAATGACAAGTGCTGTGTCTATTTTACCACAATAAATAATCAATTACTTTCAATTTAAAAAAACCCTGAAAATAAAGTAAACAGAATGCTAAGGAGACCATTGGCAAAGTGCCAGATAGTAGTCAGCAAAGTGAGAGTAAAGTCACTGTGAGCCACAGCCATATAGCAGGGCTATGCAGCCTTATAGCAGCAAATGGCCCACCCTGTAGGTGAGGTCTAAGCAAGCAAGAGCTGCCCAAGTCACAAAAACTTAACCATGGGCACACCTGGACTGACCTTACAGGCTGAGGCATCCAAAATTGGTATCTAAGGGTGCCTGTCTATATGAAGCTAGGTCATGAAACCCAATTTAATGAAGTATTTGTACCATTATGCATTTGGATTTTTAGTTGACTCATTAACATATATTTTTCTAAAAATTTAAAATTATTTCATAGAATTTCAGTTTTTGTTTTCATATTACCAAATTGTCAGTTTCTAATACTTTCAGTTTAGAGGTTCTATAAAATAGCTCTTGTGGGAATAGTATTTGAGGCTCTTTATAATAATTTTTGGTAAATCATTTTTATGAAAATGATTCAATATGGTTTATTTTATATAGAATATATTTCTGAAAAATAGGGAGATTTTGTTCATATGTATATACTAATAGTTTTCTTTAGCTGACATAATTGTTTTTTCAGAGTGGGTGATTGAGCAGATGCCAATAAGATTGTTTTAAAACATTTCTTTTAAAAACCACTTTCTGGTTTATCTTTGTAGATACTTTTCTACTTTGAACAGTCTACCCATTGAGAGGGTACGTAAAGCTCAGATTTACTATTATTATGGTTTTCCATTTATTATGCAATGACAAGAAATATATCTTTGCTTTTTGCATTTACACCTATATCTAAATTACAGTAGTAACCATCCCATTTCAATAAGTAATGGGTAATAATGTAGATATGCAAGTTTATATTTGTGTGTATATATATAACAGTAGTTATATATAGCAACTACTTCTTGGAATGATTATTGATTACTTATTTGTGGAATGTTATTTGCTTTATATACATTAGAAACATTTAATCCTTATAATAATCCTGTGTGGTGGGTATATTATCCCATTTTGCAGATGAGAAATCTAAATCCTTGGCATTGTTGCAAGCTTACCCAAAGTCATACACCCAGTCAGTAGCATTTTTATCACACTCATAGCCAGGGTTCTTAACTATGTAGCTATAAGTTAATTATCAGGCAATTCCTAGAAATCAACTTAGCTGCCAGGTATATGAAGTGCTAGTTAAGCTTTATATTTTTAAATCTTCTATAATAATAGTAGGTTTGAAATAAGTTTAGAATGTACATGTAAACCATAGTTCAGAAACAAGTGTTTATAATATGGCCTAGTGAATAATATATAACATTCTGTAAATACACTCAACCAATTCATTCTCTCCTTCATTCAACAAACTGAGTATCTTATATGTGTGAGACGCTGTGAACTCTGTCTGCCTGGTGCCTGGACACATGGAAATTAAAATCCAGTGAAGTTTTCTACCATTCAAGAGACAGTATTTATAGTCTGGAGACAGATGGCTTGAATTTGCATTCTGGCTCTTCCACTTACTAGCTGCTTAACCTTGGGTGAACTTTTTAACCTCTTTATGCCCCAGTTCGCTCCTGTAGTAAAAAAAAAGTAATAACAGGAGAAGGAAGAGAAGGAAGGAGGATGATTTTAATAGCATATACCTTATGGGGTGTTGTGAAGATTAACTAAATGTATGAAGAGTTTAGAATAGTGCCTAATATAATGTTAGCTATTTTTATTTAATATGGAGATAGATAATTAGAAAAATTACACATTAAGGGGATGGGGATCTTGGCCTGGTTTGGGAGGATCAAGGATGGCTTTCCTGGGGATGTAATTTGAGTCTAAGTGAAAGATTAGTGTTGACTGAGTAGGGAGAGGAGTAGAGTAAGAAAATCCCAGCCTGAGAACAGCAAGTTTGAAGGCCAGGAAGGAGCATAGTCATAATGGCTCAAGGACAAGTATAAGCCAGAAGTGTTAAGTGAGAATGGGGCAGAAGAGATGATGGGGGCTAAATCTTATAGAGCCTTGGGAAGCCTGTGAAGGATGGTTTTAAGCAAGGAAGTAACATAATAATGTTTTCTTCCTACAAAGATCCCTCTGCATGCATTCTGCAAAAACATATTGGAAAGGGGTAGAGTAGAGGGCAGCACAGTCAGAAGGCCGTTGAAAGTAAAAGATGATGGTAGGATGGAGTAAGGTGGATAGAAGTGGAGAAATCAAAATGTATTTAGGAGATAAAATAGACATGACAGTTTTATTGGATATGAAGTATGAGGGAGAAGAAATGTCAATGAGGACTCCCAAGGTATCACGTAGAAGATAATAGATTATAGATAAGTCAAGAAAGTAGGAGGAATGTTCTAAGAAAAGAGACTGAGGATATACTAGAGTTTGCTGCTGATACTGAAGAAATTCTGGAGCAGTGTTTCTGAAGGTGTGGTCCATGGAGCAATAGCATTTGTGTTAAAATTATCAGGTCCCACCTTGGACTTACTGAATCAGAAACCCCTGGTGTGGACCCTCCAATCTATGTTTTAACAAGCCCTCTGGTAATTCTGCTGTGCGATAAAGTTTGAGAACCGTTGCTTTTAGAGACATGGCGGGAGGGTTTAGGAAGAGGGACAAATGAATGTTAGAGTCAAGCCAAGAACATAATTGGTTTTATGGGATTATAGTGCTTTTGGGCAGAGGTCAGCAAACTATAACCGTTGGGCCACATCTGGTCCACCACCTGATTTTGTACGGCCCACAAGCTTAGAATGGTTTTTATAGTTTTTTAATATGGTTGGAAAAAATCAAAAGATTTTTCTGACAAATGAAAATGATGTGAAATTCAAATTTCAGTATCTGTAAATAAAGTATTGGAACACATTTGCATTCATTAATTTACATTTTGTCTATGCCTACTTTTGTGCTACAATTCAAGAGTTGAGTAGCTGTGACAAAAAGCATACAAAGCTGAAAATTAGTCTAGCCCTTTACAGAAAAAGTTTGCTTACACCCACCTTAAAGCATTAAAATGCACTGTATTTGATGACTGATGAAAACAGAGAAGAGCAGCATAGGGAGTTTAATGCCCTGATCTTTAGGCAGAGAATGTAGTCTCTGTGCCTGAGGGACAGATGTCTAAGCATACATGGTTGGAAAGATGAGTACAAACAACATGGTCTTTGCTTTGTGCTGCATAGGGGTCTGCAGTCCCAGAACCTGCAGTTTTGCCTGACGTAGTAACTTACCTGGTGCTTTTTGTAATCTATTTGGGGGAAGTAGTTTTTATGAAAAGGGTTCAATAGTGTTTATTTTATACAGTGATGTTATTTTGGTATTGAATGTACTTTGTGTAAAAATCTGTATTTTCACTTAAATGTGTAAATGGTCTTCTGAAGTCCTCAAGCATGTTCACAATGAGTATGCCTTTATGGTTTGTTGTTCCATCCTATCATGGGAAAAATATTGAACTTTGGCAGTTTTTGCTTTTGGTAGTGGTAGATAAGCTTGTTGTAGACCAGCCTTTCTGCTAAGAACAACTAGAAAAACTGAGCAAAACAAAATCTGTTTGAAGGCATTGGAGAACTGATAAAGTAGTGAGGACTTGAGGAACCAGGATCCTAGAGAAGGGGAAGTACAGCGAGAGATGCTTAACATTTGACACTACTCTTCACCCTAATTCATTTGCTAATTCTCAGCAGTGGCCAAGAATCTGAGCAGAGCTCTGGTACTGTTCTGGGGCCAGAGTTTAAAAATTGGAATCCACAGATTGCTAAGAAGGAGTGGTCCAGGTAAACACCGATATTTTTCATTTGAGACTCCCCCAAAAGGTAGAGAGCAGCACTCAGAACGTGTTCTACCTTTGAGTAGCCAAGTTTTCAGTCAGTTGAATTCTTGATTGAAATAAGACTATCTGCCAGAGTATTGCTTTGATTTTGCTATTATTACATCAGACTCTAAATCAGCAAAGCTGTTGAGCCCAATATTAGATCCAATAGACCCTGGGAGTAATCAAGCCTGTGGGACAGAAAAACCCTCTTCTTCTGAAATAACAGGAGAGGGAGAGAAGGACGATTTCAGTGAGTGACCTGTTGCTTCTTTTCTCATGGAGGATAAGGGTGGGAAGTCTGTAAGAAGCCTGAGACCTGGTGCTTGTTTAGATGTGTTGATAACCACCTGTATCCCTTGCAACTTTGCTCTTAAGAAGAAGCCAAACTAAAAATGAGGGCCATTCAGCATTAAGTCCGGATTCTAGTAAGGTCATTTCCTGACACCAGTTATATCCCTTTGAGGTAGAGTCCCCTGCCTTTGGATGAAGGATAAGAGAGGCAGTTGGTTTCATTTCTGTTTTTTCCTTTTTATTCCAGAGTAGTTAAAAGTGTTCCTAATTTGTTTGAAACATGCAAGTGGGTTATGGAACATTAAAATAAGCTATCTGTAAGTTATCCAAGCTGAGAAGCATTCTGCAACATATTTGGGTGAATGAGCTTAGTTCATTCTTCCAGTTTGTTGAATCATCACCCTGATTCTCTTCCTAATCATGTTTTGGAAATCATGCTTTTTTTGTTTGTTTTTAAGGGTGAGTCCAGAATCTTCTTTAAATTCTAGTTCCAACAAGGGCACTAGTCTTTAAGTTTTCTTTCTGTTGACCACATTCTGTGGTGAGCTACAAAGCTAGGATGGAGAATCTGAGTGTTAGTGCTCTCTTTTCTGTCAACTCTCATGACTAGTAGCATAAGCAGGTGTGTGAGCATTATTTCAGATCAAAGGGAAAGACTTTCAAAGTAAAATATGTGTGGATGTTTTTGATTTGATTATAGCTTCACTAAGTACACAAGTGAATATAATGAAATTGAATTTCATTCAACTCAATTAAATTACCTTCTTTACTACCATATTAATTATCTAAATTTTATTGGTAAATTTGGGAGATTTTCTTACATTGTTACTTTAACAAAGAATGGGTGTTCAAATTAATCATCACCTCTGTGTTTTGAAGAATAGTTCTTTTGATTACTGTGCTTTTTAAGACTTTTGAATATATTTCCTATATTTAATCATTTTATAAATTAGCATAATGGCTGTAATTATAATTCTAGTAGATGACAGAACTTAATTTTGTCTGTGAATTTATAAATATTTTCAGAAAATAGAATATCTCAAGATTGAGTTTAATTCTTGGAACTAGGGCCAGAATCAAACTTCTCACCCTCATATTTTCAGGCATTTTATTTTAAAAAAAATAGATAGATAGATAGATAGATAGATAAAATTCCCAAATAGGCTTTACTAAGCCTATTGAGGTCTCATGACACAGTAGAACAACACAATATAGTGGAAATAGCATGGTCTTTGGAATCCAATAGATCAGTAGACCTGAGTTAGGGTCCTAGATCTGCCATTTTCTATCTGTATGGCTATACACAAGTTATATAACCTTTCTGTGCCTCATTTCCTTTATAAAATGGAGATAATGGTAAATTCTTTGTAGGATTAAGTATGATACAGATAAAGTATTTAGAACAATATTTGGCTCTTAGTAAGCACTCAATAAATGTTAATACTCTTATTGACAAGAATAAAATCATTATCTTTAATGTATCCAGGCATTGTGCTAAATACTGTAGATAAGGTCACAATCTAATACGGTAGACAAGTGGGAGGTAGAAAGGTAAATAATATAGTGTTATACCTGCTGTAAGTAGAGGTTAGTGCAATGTGCTGGCTCACGAGAAGTGGCTAGCTCCCCTTACCTTGTTTCATCTTCCTAACACCATCACAAAGTATGATTATTCCCATTTGCAGATCCAGAGAGGCTAATGATGGGCACCTCAGTCCTCAGACCACTAATCATGTCATTTATGATCATGCTACAGTTCTATGGTGAAAGAATTCCAGGTAAAATAAGTAGTTTTTTGAGCACTTATAAAGCATATATAAAGCATTTCATTACTTTTTTTGCGAGAGTACGGAGGAAATGGAAGAAATAATTGTCATCGAGAAGCTTACATGTACGGAATGACTAAATAATAAAAGATGGCAATTCAGATTCTATGGCAAGATGGTGACTACAAATTACTATTAATAATTATTGGTGAACTTGAAAAAATTATGAACAATAAAACATTTAGAAAAGTAGAGATAAAATAAATGCATAGCATAATGAGTTATGATAAAGTGAACATCCATTAACCACTGCCCAGGTTAAAAAATAGAACATTTCTGTGCACCCCATTCCCCCAAGCCCTCCGCATTCCCCAAGTACTCCACATTTCATAACTACTAGTCTTACACCAAAGGTAACCATTGTTTGACTGTTATGATAATCCCTTCCTGACATTTCTTCACAGTTTTACCATCTCAGTGTGTGTTTCTAAATATTATAATGTTTACCTGTTTTAAAACTATGTATGTGGAATCATACACTGTATTTTAGTGTCTGGCTTCTTTGTGGATCATTAAGATTTTAAGATTCATCCATGTTGTATGGAACTGTAGTTTGTTCATTTTCTTTGCTTTATGAAGTATTCCATTTATATATATAACACATTTATCTATTCTACTATTGATGAATATTTAAATATATTGGTTTCTTTAAGCTCTTGATTCCAGGAGATGTCTGTTTCCTTTTCTATTCTCAGACTTTGTTACTTTCATTCGTTCGAAGATTTATTTGGCGCATATATATTTATTCCCTTGTGTGGAATGAAAAATATATAGCTAATTTGTTTATTACGCTTTGTAGAGCAATAAATACTATCATTTTTCTCCAGTCTGTTGTACAACCACTTCTTATATTATTGATTTATATTGTGTTTTTTTTTTTTTTTTTCTTTTTTGAGACAGAGTCTCACTCTGTTGCCCCGGCTAGAGTACCGTGGCGTCAGCCTAGCTCACAGCAACCTCAAACTCCTGGGCTCAAGCGATCCTTCTGCCTCAGCCTCCCAAGTAGCTGGGACTGCAGGCATGCGCCACCATGCCCGGCTAATTTTTTCTATATATTTTAGTTGGCCAATTAATTTCTTTCTATTTTTAGTAGAGATGGGGTCTCGCTCTTGCTCAGGCTGGTTTCAAACTCCTGAGCTCAAACGATCCGCCCACTTTGGCCTCCCAGAGTGCTAGGATTACAGGCGTGAGCCACCACACCCGGCTGATTTATATTGTTTAATTGAGCTCTGAAGAAACTTGGGAAGTAGTATTCTTCAGCACCATTTGTTTTTTCCTGAGTAATCACTGTGTTTTGGAATGTCTGATTTCATCATCTTGGTCTTTCTGCTCTGCCCAGTTTTGAGAATTGCTAGCTTATCATTGGGAGCCTAAGAATTCAGGTTTTAGTGGAGATATGATAGTAATAACTTGGGGTGGAGAAAGTTAGAAGATAAACTTACTTTTTCCATGAATGATTGAGGAGAACTTACATACATTATGTGTATTAAAAGTATGTGTGCTTAAGTGAACATTTCGTCTTACCTCTGTGTTGATACAAGTTAGTTTTATTTTTTCCCTTACCGGTAGTGTAAGTCTTCGCAAACGGCTAGAAATGCTATCCCTCTGCCAGGAGATTTCAAGAAATTCTGAAGGCAAGTGTTTTATACCAGTGCTTTCACATGGGCAATACATCTTATTTCTTTAAAATAGTCTGGATTTAAACCTTGAAATCAAGTCCCAAAAACAAAAACTTCTTGAGTCAAATGATTTATTAAATATTAATGTAATTATGAGAAATCTGGTAGAATACAAACTTTTTCTTAAAGATAAAAATTGTGTATGTTGAATTTGGAAGTACAGTAGGTCCCTCTTATGTGTGGGGGATATGTTTCAAGGCCCCCAGTGGGTGCCTGAAACCTCAGACAGTACCAAACCTCATTGCCGGCAATCAGCACACATTTCTATTCATGTCTTCCTCCCGTAAATTAATGCTTTTTCCATCTTAACTAAGCACTTACCACATTTCTTTTTCCTTTTTATAATTTCATGCAGTTAAAATTTGTTCTTAGATCTTAGTAACTTCAACATATGTAATTTTTTCTTTCCTTAAATCAGGTGCTTTCACCTTTTCACTTAAAGGAAGGACCTTGTGGCTTCTCTTTCACATACCCTAATTGCCAGCATGGCTTGATCTTTGGGACCTGCTATTAAGTAAAATAAGAGTTACTTGAACACAAGCACCAGTGAGTCTTGTAAGTCAACCCGATAACTGAGACCAGATAACTTAGAAGGCTACTAAGTGATTAATGCGTGGATAGCATGTACAGTATACATATACTGGACAAAGGGATGACTTACGTCCTGGATGGGATGGAAGAGGATGGCACAAGATTTCATCATGCTACTCAGAACAGTGCACAATTTAAAACTTATGAATTGTTTATTCCTGGAATTTTCCGTTTAATATTTTTGACCACAGTTGATCTTAGGTAACTGAAATCTTGGAAAATGAAATCACAGATGGGGAGTGGCACTACTGTAAAACGAAAATTAAAAATTTAGCATGTAACGGTGAACTTAAATATTTACAAAACTGTGTGTATAGCTCAATTTCCTTCTCTTGCTAAGCAAAACCTTATGTTATAATTCACTTTTCATCATTTGCATCATGAAACATTTTTACTTGTATTAATGTATTGCTAGTGGGAAAGTAGAATAAAAAAACATTATGTAGATGACTTCTGTACTCTTCCTCACTTTGCTGAAGCGATTGCATCCTTATTTGGCACTTGAGTTGAGAATTAAGCTCTTTACTACTACCCAGCAGGCCACTTTTAATTGCCCTTCCTTCCCTTGAACATTACAATACTGTGAAGCATGACAAAGGCAAAATATCTCTATCTGAAATATTGCTCTTTCATTGGCAATATACTGAAAGAAATACAACTGTCATATACAAGTCTAATAAAAATGCTGCAGATAAAGTCTTGTGAAACTCTACTAGTGTAGTTTTGCAGGGATTCTTATAGTTTGCAAAATAAAATGGTTTGCCAAAATGCCAAACTTGAAAAATCATATTCCTGTTAGAAAAAACAAATTTTTCTACATATTAGAATTTTTACCAGTTTTTGTCTGATTAACCACATTTGTCATAACAGAAAACAGACAAAAGGGAATGAAGTAGCCATTGAATTTATAGATGCAGAAAAATAGGAGTAAATGAGTTCATGCATTCTGTGAATAGGAGCATATGGCCAGCAGTTACCTCTTAAAGTTCATCCTAAGATGAACAGGTGAACAGAAAGGAGAATAAATGAATATATATATACACACACAAACATATACATGATTTCATTCCTTTCAGTACTGTAATTAGGTATAGGAATTCATTTACAATCTACTTATCTAGAAGACCAGACTCCTATCAAATTGTAGCCTTTAAAGCTTCAAATTCACCTTTTTATAGGCTCAGACTTCCTTCCCTCCCTCCTTGTTATCCTCTCTTTCTCTTCTGCTTTATTCCCTCCTTCTACCAATATTTACTGGATACTTAAGATTAGTTCTGGGTGTTAGGGATACAGCTGTGAGCAAGTCTGTTTTCAGTGAATGTGATGAGACAGACTGTAATCAAATGAATGAATAAGAAAATATCAGATATGTACATGTGCTCTGTAGATAATTAAAACAGAGGGTTCTGCTGAAGAATCACTGGTATGTTCCCTTAGAATGGACAGTTAGGGAAGGCCTCTCTCAGAAGGTGATTTAAGTAAAGGCCTGAATGTCTTAGAAGGAATCATCATGTTACTATCTCTGGGAAGAACATTCTAGGCAGAGAAACCAACCAGTACAGAAGGCAAGAACCTGCTTTGCTCACCAGGTAACAGAATGATAAGGTAACTCGAGTATGGTGAAAAGATGGTGTGCCTAGGGAGATGAGCAGGAAGTAGGTCATGAAATGCTTTGTAGGCTACCCCCAAGTATGGATGAAAATAAAATAAGAATAGTAATGGTAGCAGCTACTATTTTTTTATTCACTTTACTATGTGCCAAATACTCTACGCACATTAATGTGTACATCTGCTAATTCTCACAATTCTTTTAGTTTAATATTGTCACCCCCACTTTTCAGATGAGAATGCCAAAGCTCAAAGAGAATCCATTTGTTCAAGATCATATTATCTATGAAGGGGAGAAAAAGTGGGATTTTATTTGCACTCTGGTCCAATGGGCTCCAAAAGCTGTGCTCCAAGTTACTATGCTGTAAGCAATTTATATTGTTCTTAACTTCCCCCTCCTGTCCCCTTCTTCCCTCCAAATAATGTCTTCTTCAATTATACTTGTCTTAGGACATAGCCAGAGAAGCTCATTGTATTCCATTAAAATTGCCTTCCAATATTATTTTTATTTTATGTTTCCTGTTTTGTACTTGACAATTTAAGTACACTATCTTTATTTTCAAAGAATATGAACTTAGAATAAGACTAGGACGTTATGAAACAACTTCCAAGTGATATCAGACCCAGGACAGTGATCCTACTTGATAATCACTAGCACTTGAGGATAAGTTTGCCAGAGGAAACAAAACATTTTGGCCAGAATGATTTTCAGATGTTTTAGTTCCACTACAAATCAGTGGATACTTCCCAAAAATGAATGCCAGATGAGTGTCAGGATTGATAAAGTTTAGAAAACTTTATCAGGAGCTAATATTTAGTATTTTAAATATATATTAGTGTATATATTAGTATTATTATTATACTTGCCCTGAAGATTTTCAGTCATCTGTAGTTTGAAAATTATTTGCAAACAACATATATGACCACCTTTTTTTAGATACTTAGAAAAAATCATTTTATCTGATATTTGTCTCTAGGTATATAGCTGTGAAATCATCAGGATTAAAATACAATAAATACTTTAGTTATATGGTTTCAAATGAGACTGTATAGCAGTAGTACAAAGGCTCATTTTGATTTCAGTAATTCTTCAAAATGTTGCCATCTGATCAAGCACAAGACCTTTAGTGGTTGTGACACTCAGAGACCCAGGATAAGCCCATGGCCTTGATCTGATGCCTATTTGGACACCAAACTAGAGATGTGGTTGAGCCCAGTGAGAGTACAACCACAGCCAGGCCACACTTGACATACCTCAAGCTTTATGGGCCAAAGGCTGCCTGAGGAGGGGAGGGTACATGGCAGCCTCGGGTACAGATTGGATGCTTCTTTTAGAAAGTGAGTGGCAGGCTGATTTGCCTGGAAGATATTGGATATTGGTATGTAAATGGTTTGTACTTACTTAGAATCAAATTAACAAAAAATTATTTTATAAAATTAGGCAAAGATTTTTTAAAAAGCCTAGTAAAACTAAAATTCATTTGACTTCTTAGACAATTGTAATTATTTTTGCACCGTTATTGTTTAACTTGCACTTTGCAATACTTGATCTAAGTGTTCCTAGAAACACCCCTGTAGGCAGGATTTCATGGATGTTGCAGTGACTGTCAAAAGCAGATGAAAATTTCACATCTTTCCAACATTTTCAGTTTCACTTTTCCATTCTTTTGGCAAGGCTTTATTTTTTTTTTTTTAATCCAACCTTGTGGTTTGTTTACTTTGTAAATTTTCAATGTCAAATGATATAACACTATTGAAAAATTATTCGTTGGCTCTGAATACACATATTTGACTTTTCATGGAATAACATTGTAGCTGCGTAACAGAACTCTGTCATCAGCAGATTAAATCTTTAGAGTGATTATATGCATTGAATGCCATTGTAAGATAATAGTGACTTTTAAAACAAAGAGAACATAAATTCAGGGCATTCTCCAATGTCCTGAAGAGTTTTTGCTAGGTTTTCCTCTAGGATTTTTATGGTTTCAGGTCTTAGATTTAAGTCTTTAATTTTTGTTTGTGGTAAGAGACCTGGTTTAATTCTTCTGAATATGGCTATCCAGTTTTCTCAGCACTATTTATTGAATAGTGCATTCTTTCCCCAATATATGCTGCTGTTGTCTTTGTTGAAAATCAGTTGGTTACAGGTATGTGGTTTCATTTCTGAGTTCTCTATTCTGTTCCATGATCTTTCTGTTTACTTTTATGCTATTGTCATACTGTTTTGGTTACTATAGCCTTGTAGTATATTTTGAAGTCAGGTAATGTGATGCCTTCAATTTTGTTGTTTTTGCTTAGGATTGCTTTGGCTATTTGGGCTCACTTTTGGTTCCATATGAATTTTAGAATTGTTTTTTATAATTCTGTGAAAAATGACATTGGTATTTTCATAGATATTGCATTGAATCTGTAGATCACTTTGGTCAGTATGGTCATTTTAATAATATTGATTCTTCTGATCCATGAGCATGGAATGTTTTTTCGTTTGTGTTGTCTGCAATTTCTTTCATCAGTATTTTGTGGTTCTTGTAGATATCTTTCACCTCTTTGATTAAGTTTATTACTAGGTTTTTTTGTTTTTTTGGGGGGGAGTCATTTTGTTTTTGTTTTTCAGCTGTTGTAGTGGGATTGAGCTCTTGATTTGGTTCTCAGCTTGGTCACTGTTGGTGTATAGAAATGCTATTGATTTTTGTACATTGATTTTATAACCCAAGACTGCTGGATTCACTTATCAAATCTAGGAGTCTTTCGGAGGAGTCCTTAGGGTTTTCTAGGTGTAAGATCATATTATCAGCAAACAGAAATCATTTGACTTCCTCTTTTCCAACTTGTATGCCCTTTATTACTTTCTCTTGCCTGATTGCTCTGGCTAGTACTTCCAGTACTGTGCTAAATAGAAGCCGAGAAGGTGGGCACCCTTATCTTGTTCCAGTTCTTAGGGAGAATGCTTTCAACTTTTCCCCATTTAGTATGATGTTGGCTGTGGGTATGTCATATATGGCTTTTATTATTTTGAGGTATAGTCTTTCTGTGCCAAGTTTTTTTAAAGGGTTTTTATTATAAAGGGATGATGGATTTTATTGAATGTTTGTTCCGCATCTATTGAGACGATCATGTGGGTTTTGACTAAATGCAAGAAAAACAAAAATAGACAAATAGGACTTAATTAAACTAAAAAGCTTCTGCACAGCAAAAGAAATAACCAAAAAGAGTAAATAGACAACCTACAGAATGGGAGAAAATATTCTCAAACTATGTGTCTAACAAAGGACTAATATCCAGAATCTACAAGGAACTCAAACAACTCAGCAAGAAAAAGCCAACCCCTTTAAAAAGTGGGCAAATGACATGAATAGTCATTTTTTCAAAAGAAGATATACCAGTGACCAACAAACATATGAAAAAAATGCTCATCACCACTAATCATTAGAGAAATGAAAATTAAAACCACAATGAGATACAATCTTATTCCAGTTAAAGTGGCCATTATTTTAAAAATCAAAAAAACAATAGATGTTGGCATGGATGCAGTGAAAAGGGAACACTTATATGTTATTGGTGGACATGTAAATTAGTACAACCTCTAGAAGATCAGTATGGATATTTCTCAAAGAACTAAAAGTATATCTACCATTTGATCCTGCCGTCCTACTACTGGATATCTACCCAAAGGAAAAGAAATTATTATATACCTGCACTTGTATGTTCATGACAGCACAATTCACAATCACAAATATAGGGAATTAACCAAAATGCCTATCAACCAATGAGTGGATAAAGAGAATGTGGTGTGTTTATATACCATGCAGCACTACACAGCCATAAGAAAGAGTTAAATAATGTATTTTGCAACAACCTGTTTGGAACTGGAGATTATTATCCTAAGTGAAGTAACTCAGGAATAGAAAATGTCACATGTGTTCTCACTTATAAGTGGGAGCTAAACTATAGCTACACAAGGACACACAGAGTGGCATATTGGACATTGGAAACTCAAAAACGGGGAGGCTGGAAAGAGGGTCAGGAAAGAAAAATTACCTGTGGGATACAATGTACAGTATTTGGATAATGGGAACACTAAAAGTCCAGACTTCTCGATATATACGTGTAATAGAATTCAACTGGTACCTCCTAATTCTATTAACATTTAAAAAAGGAAAAGAAGGGCCAGGCACAGTGGCTCATGCCTGTAATCCTAGCACTCTGGGAGACTGAAGCAGGTGGATCGTTTGAACTCAGGAGTTCAAGACCAGCCTGAGCAAGAGCAAGACCCCGTCTGTACTAAAAAATAGAAAGAGATTAATTGGCCAACTAAAAATATATAGAAAAAATTAGCCGGGTATGGTGGCACATGCCTGTAGTCCAGCTACTTGGGAGACTGAGACAGGAGGATCACCTGAGCCCAGGAGTTCGAGGTTGCTGTGAGCCAGGCTAATGCCATGGCACTTTAGCCCGGGCAACAGAGTGAGACTCTGTCTCAAAAAAAAAAAGGAAAAGAAGAACTAACAAAAAGCATTTTCTGCTTCCATCCAAGAGGAAGAATCAGCCATGTCAGTAAACAAAAAGTAGACCATTGCTACATCTGTCATTATTGCTTCTCTTTTTTTCTCTTCCTTCCTGCCTTCTCCCCAGTGTCATCTCATTTTCTCTGCAGTCATGAGCAGGAAATATATGCCAAGTACAATGACTGTAATCTAGAACAGAACCACTACCACCTTCATTCCCTAGACTCTTTTCCTTTGACATTACTGTCTAAGAGCATGGTGTTGGATTACATACACACATACACAGAATAATAAATTTGTTTATTCATAAACTCAGTAGTAATGAGATTCTGCAAGTTAGAATACCATATAATTAGAACATCTAAATTGGTGTTTATTGAACATTGGCTTGCTCTATGACTGCAATGAGGTTTCATGCCAGTATTTTGATCTATTCCTTTAACCCCCTGTCCGTACTTAGCTCTACAACATGACATCCATTCATCAAAAATAAATGTCCAAATCAATGGAGTGTTTCTGTAACAGGTAGTAGTCACCTTAGACTTACTAGTCATAGCCCACAAACTCTTATCATCATTCTTTATCAGATAACCCAATTGTTTCTACATTAGTAGAGATTGAGAGCTGTGAGTTCATTTTTCTTGTTATTTGATGAATATACTGCTTGGGTGACTATTAGAAATATAGCATTTGGAATTGTATAAGTGATGAATTATGACTTTCAACTGTTTCTCCAAATTCTGTTTTATGAGTTTATATGTGGCAGCCCCATATATTTTTGTTGAAGTCAGCATTTTTTTTTGCAATTTAAAAAGCATGATTTTTACATTTCATATAATCACCAACTCTAGCATTTAAATATTTGTCAGTATAGGTCTGTCTGTGGTCAGTACTCTTATGGCAATAGACAGAAGTTGCCGATAAATTTCTTTCACTTTACTGTCAAATTATATTATGCAGTTGCAGGTATAGTGAATACAGGAAAATCTGAGATATAAGGGGTTACCATAGTCCATTTCTCACTACTGTATTCAGTTCTGCC
Organism: Cheirogaleus medius; assembly: GCA_008086735.1. Classification (NCBI taxonomy): domain Eukaryota; kingdom Metazoa; phylum Chordata; class Mammalia; order Primates; family Cheirogaleidae; genus Cheirogaleus; species Cheirogaleus medius. The sequence goes on along the minus strand of VBSM01000813.1, from coordinate 11,555,620 downwards.
ACTTTGTTAGCTTTATGAAATCTGGCTTCTATACTTTGACTCAGGTGTGAAGATGTTTTTCTGATGCTGAAACAGTGTAGGACAAAGCTAGCACTTTGTCAGTTGATAGTTGATATTGCTATAATCAGTGCATTTTTAAAAAATACATTGCAGTGTCTGTTTGCTATACAATATTTTTGGGTTTGCTTTCATTTTAAGATTTTACAGATGAGAAGTCACATGTAACAGTATAATGTGGTAGACTAATCTAGGTTAGAATTGTAAATCTGTCTCTTGGGTTGATCAGGGCATCTAATCCTCTTTGTATTATTTTTTTTTAAATGCTGGTGATGTACCTGCCTCACTGAGTTGTAAGAATGAAATAAGGTTATGTAAAACAACTAACACAGTGCCTAGTGCTTTCCTTTAGTCTTGAAGTCCCAGAGCGTGTTAGTGGCAGAGCATGAATCAAAAAGTCAGCTCTTCTGACACGAAGTGCTTTTTCAACCACAGCACGTTGTCTATTAATACTGGTTAGCAGGGAGTCTGGGTTCTGGCAAATGGTTATGTGGAGTTGCTTTTTTCAAGTAATTTTTCCCTATACAATTCTGTTAGGGACTTTCCTCAAGAACTCTAAAAAGTCAATAAGAGCCAGGTGAAAAGAGAGTGGAGGAGTAGAGAGATGTCCAGGCTGGGTGATTGATGATGGGCCATCCACTGAAAGGGTAAGCATGGGAGGAAGAAGAGCAGGTCTGAGTGAAACTTGGGCAAGTTCATTTATCACGATCTTTAACATTTTCTTTAGGGCTTTTTGTGTGTGTGTGTGTGTTTTGGTTGTTGTTTTTTGAGACAGGGTCTCTGTCTCCCTGGCTAGAGTGCAGTAGTATCATTATAGCTCACTGCAACCTCAAACTCTTGGGCTCACATAATCCTCCCTTCTCAGCCTCCAGAGTAGCTGGGACTACAAGCACACACTGTAGTCTGTTTTCTGTTTTTTGTTGAGATGGGGTCAGGGTCTCATTCTTGCTCAGGCTGGTCTCAAACTCCTGACCTCAGTCAGTCCTACCCCAGCCTCCCAAAGTGCTAAGATTACAGGCATGAGTCACCACACCCTGCCTTTACATTTTATTTAGTTTAAACCTTTATTTTGAGAATTTTGTACTTGTAATATCTATTTTTGGACATTCATAAATTTGCATACTTCTCCTTTTAGAGACACATGTTTATCCCCAATGCAAATCTAGATCAAAATGACAAAAATTTCATGGTATTGCAGTCTCTGATGCCATAAATTGGCCACGCAAAAGAATTGACTTTTCTGTTGAGTTTTCCTTAACAAAGGCCAGGTTAATCTCAGCCTCTTCTAATGATACTTCTCTCGATGAAGAGCTCCTCAGTAAGGATTTAAATATATGTTTGTTAAAAAATGAATAAATAAAAAAATAACCTGAGTATAAAATAGGTCACTTAAAAGTGCTATGATTTCACATTTAAGGCAGAAGGCAGAACCACAACATAAAAGACAGTGGTTAGACAGTCTTTCCAGTTTGTAAAGATTTGGTAAAGGATTTCCAAATTCCCTTTCTCTTTCTTTCTCTTGCTGCCTTCCTATTTTGATTCCTCTTTTTGGTTTCTTCCTTCTTTGTGGAAATAATGCAGTATACTGGATAGAGCAGGTTAGGCCAACCTAAGTTCAGAATCTGACTGTCACAAACGACTTGTGTGACCTCAGACTGATAGGGAAATGGAGGCTTGTCAGAGGAATAAACCTATCTGTAAAACAGCAAGAATAATACCTACTTTATTAAGGTTATTGGAAGAAACAAGAAAACAGACCTCAATAAATAAAGACCTCAATAAATAGGAGTTTTTAGTATTGTTGTTAAGCATACAGTTCAAACTGTAGGGAGTAATAAGACATAATAAAGGTCAAATAAATAAATTGGGTGATTTATGGGTTGCTAGAGTGAAAGGTTTTGGTTAAAGAGAAGATTGAAACTAACGATTACAATGAGTTTTCTAAAAGATTGTCCATGGGGTTGTCCCTGCTTACCTTGTCTTCTGTGAGGATGATAATTGAGATGACTGTAAGGAAGATGGAATGAGGAAACAGTTCTGCCAACTTAAAGAAAATTTGTATGCCCAGAGGCATGCATGTCCAGCCTTATTGGAGAAAGTGCTTTTAAATTCAGCCAGCAGTTCTTGAGACTTCCCTGGTGATGAATTGCTTGCTAAACTGTGCCACAGAGTATTCAATTTAATTCACTTATCTTTCTTGGCATAGCTTCTTTACAAAGTTAGTGTCCTCTCGAGAGGAATGGGGAGGGGGGCGGGCAGAAAGAAAGTCGGCAGGAGAGCCCACTCCAAATCTTAAAGTAACCATATTTCGTGATATTTTTAATTCATAGGCTATTTTCTTCTCAAATTCCCCAACTATTTTGGAGACTTTTTTATTCCCTTCAGCTTCACGTGTTAAAAATATTCTCCAAAGGATGTCACTATGGTGATAGATTTTCTCTTTTTCTCTGGAGAACCCTGACTTTCTGAATGGCCCGGTAAAGAAGACTCGACTACTATGCAAGTTGGCATCAAGCTTCACACCCTACTTCCCTTCTTCTCTCCAGGAGCCCTTATCTAAAACTAACCTGTCACATTTTTTCCTGTGTTTCTTCTGGAAAGAAGTTGAAGATTCAGGTGAGATCTGAGACAACCTGACTCTGGTTCTGTGACCTTAACTAGGATCTCAGGGTCCACAAATGTAAAATGACATCTGAATTAATTGGAGTGTTCTTTTTGAAAAATTTTAAACTTTTAATTATGAAAATTACCAAACATACACAAAAGTAAGAGTTAAACCTCCATGTGCCCATCATTCTTCTTCCACTACCATCAGCATTTGCTGTATTGCTTCATCTATCTCCTCTGTACTCCTCCCTCTACTTTTTATGGTTTTTGTTTTGAGGGGAGTGTGTGTGTGTGTGTGGTATTTTAGAGAAAATCTCAGTCTTCACACCAGTTTACTCCTAACCTTCATTATATATTTCAAATAAAAGCTAAAAATTTGAAGGCTTTAACCTCTGCCTCCCCTCATCCCTCTTGGAAATAATTACCAGTAATATGGGAAATACAAAAAATTCTATTTTCCAAAGATTTCTGATTGTATAATACCATTCCAGCAATTCTTCATGTGGAGTTTGTGGAACTCCTAATAGATACTGGAACCTTCTGAAATTAAATGCAGATATTTGCTTGTATGTGTAGTTGTGCCTTTTTTTTTGATGGTGGTAGGGGTGGATGATGTAATTTCTTAAAGTTTTGAAGGAGTTCCTGGCCCAGAGATCCTGATGCTGAGTAAGGAATATTCTGGGGTCTGCATAAAATCAAAGTACTATATGTAGAAGATGGTATAACCTTGATAAATAATCTGTAAAAATACACTAGCACTCATGTTAGTATCTGTGTAGCATAAAACTGAGCTAATTCTGTTTCCAGTTCTGTATTTAGTAAAGCACAGCCATTTAGAAATGGACTAAATAAATGCTTTGCACATTTTTTGGAAGAGAATAAAATTCATTCATTTGGAGCTAGATATGATATATTTGTGTCCTCAAGATCAAATTATCAGTCTCTTACAATGTCTGTAAAGAAATAAAGCTTTTCTCCTTTTTTGTGTTAATAAAATGTTTTCAAAGGAAGGTCATTTAGTATTGAACTAAGTTGTATATTTTATTTGTTTAAAAATGGATACAGTTTATCTGGAAAATCATCAACTCTGGGTTACACTGAGCATCTAAACCTTTAAATTAAAACATATGCTACTACCTTGATCCTGCAATCGTTTTTCCCAGTGGAGAGTTTAATGTGTTTAAAGCTGGTAAGTGTGCCAGTGCAGGGTAAAGTGTTAGATCTGTTGAAGTATATGACTCTGATGGCTGGCTCTTGGAGGTCATACATCTTTATGCAAAGATATGTGGAACCTAAATTAGAAGTGTACTTTTACCAGTTTAACATGAGAGTTGGAAATTGGAAGAAGAATTTTGATAACAATGAAAGCTGCTCACTGAAGCAGCTCTGAGCTGGGCCTCATGGGCTATAAGCAAGAGCCACAATTCACAAAAAACTACCAGATTTTGCCAATACTGTAGTTTCATTTTCTTTTCTTTCACGAGTACGCTTGTTACTTGGAGTATCGCTTGTCAGTTTTTGTTCTTTTGCTTTACCTGGAGGGAATATCAAACATGAACATGTGAACAGGGTTGTATTAGCCTTTATGACTTTTGCTATGAATAGTGCTATCAGAAATCACTAATCGTTTTTATGTGGCTCAAAGAGGAGCCCTTGTATTTGGAGTAATGCTTAATTTCTACATTTGTAGGAAGTTATTAAGTCTGAGTAGCCACAGTACCCAAAGTAGATTAATAATTATTATACCATGATGAGTTTGATTCTCATCATACTTAATAATTAAAGAGGATCATTCTGATGGCATTATTGGGCTACACTTCCGGTCATTGACTTTACTTTCTCAGCAGTACTGGAAAGTGGATTGTGCTGTCTCATCTCTTTCAGGCACATTGCCTTGGGATGAATGTAGGTAGATGACTGTGAAAAGATCAGGAAAGGTATGCATCTGTAACACTTTCAAACATTCAACACATCATTAAAGCAGTAAAACCAGCATTGAGCAGAGAATTACATAGTTATCTGTTAGAAAACAAGTATTGGATTCCAGAATGAAAGATTTCTGTGGCTGCGATACAGTGCTGAACCAAAATCAGTGTAGTTTACAGGCACACACAAAGCAATCAAGTAGGCATAGATAGAACATAAGAACCCTTTGGGTAGAAATTTCGAAAAGTAGCCTTTTGACTACTCCATGATTAACATGCTCTTAGATAGAAAATGAAAAAACAGTATGTGGTTTATCGTTCTAGTGAAATCTATTTCCCAAATACTTTCCATCAAACTGTATAAAGCAACTGAGAAAATAGATGCAGTAACTATTTCTTTATTTTTCATGCTTTTTACTATTACTGATGTGTGTTCCTGGAGCTGCTATAACAAGTTATTCAAACTTGATGTCTTGAAACAAAAGAAATTTATTTTCTCACAGTTCCAGAGACTAGAAGTCTGAAGTCAGGGTGTCAGGATGCCACCCACGGTCCACCTGAAGGCTCTGGAAAGGAATCCAGAGGCAAACTCTCCTGTCTTGTCGTGGCTTCCCATAGTCCTTAGGGTTCCTTGGCTTATAGCTGTATCACTCCAATTTCCATCTCTGTTGTCACATGGCCTTCTTCCCTGTGTATGTCTGTGTCTCAGAGTCCAAACGCTTCTCCTTTCTCTTATGAAGGCATCAGTTATAGGATTTAGGGCCTGCCCTAATCTAGTATCACCTCATCTTAATTACCCTATTTTCAAATAAGATCACATTTACAGGTTCTGGGGGTTATGACTTGAATATATCTTTTTCAGGGACACAGTTCAACCCAGGATAGAGGCCATGATCAGAAATAACTAGGAGTATGAGTTTTCAGTGTAGATTTGGAGATACGGCTTTATTTCTTTTTGGTTATAAAATTGTTGCAGATTTAAAAAGTATATGTCTTCTCTGAAAATGGGAACCCTGTTAAGTGAAGGATGATTCTATTTTGTGTAGGATATTTTGTTTCATTAGATATTTTTTCTCTTTACAGCATTTAAACAACAGTTGTAACCATTAGGCCATGATTTCTTATTTTTCCTTTTCTTTATCTTTCATTGCTCACATACTTAACACAGAGTTCCAGCATTTGTGTTTCAAGAGAGTAAAGATTGGGTGAGAGAGGACTTAGTTGTAAACGCTAATGTTTAGCATACTCATAAAGTAATGAGGCATGTGTTTTATGAATGTCCTAATAAACCTTTTAGTTTATTATGGGGATTAAGGTTGAATAATATGAAGTATATAGTACTTTCAGTTTTTCTTTCCTACTAATTTTACCTAACTTGCAAGAACCCTGTGAAGTTAGTTAGAATATGGTATCATCTCTTCGTAAAAGGTGAAATACTGAAGTGTATATAGAGATAATATGAATCCTGTCCAACATACCAACATCAAGTGTCCCCCACTCTGAAGGCATTTATAACTGAGTGCAGACAAGTAATAAGCAATTATGTATAATGCAGTGTTAATGGTAGAGGTATCTGTAGGAGTACTTTTGTACCAAGTAGTGGGGTTGACAAAAAAGGGAAAATTCTTGAAGAAAAGCTCTTAGAGAACCGACAAAGACCATTCCTTTCTTCTTTTTTTCCCTTTTTCCCCCTTTTTTCTTTCCCTTTCTTCCCCTCCCTGAACTAGGTTATAGTTTGTA
>VBSM01000813.1:11526446-11542098 GCA_008086735.1 Cheirogaleus medius | reverse complement strand
CCCCCCCCCCCGCAAGTCACTTCTAGTCTACCTCCTTTACAAAACTAACTCCTTCTCATTTGATGCCTCCTTATGGGTACTGCTTTCATAGCAGTGATGGTATAATATATTTTATAGTTTTTAGTACTTAATCATACCCTATCTTCTACTTAACTATTTCAAGAATTTGTTAGTATCCCCACTTAAATTTCAAATATCTGTTAAGTTGAATAACACACTGCATTTTTCTTTGCAAGTAATTATGTGGAGTAGTGTAAACTATTTTGAAGTTGTATCTGTGTTATCCACAAATTTCTAGTTTAGTGGTTCTCAAACTTTAGTATGGTCAGTAACTTTCTGATTTCTTGTTAAATATGTTAATTGCCAGATCCAAACTCCAAGGAATCTAATTTGGTATGAATATAAAGACCACACTTTGAGCAACACTGCTACCATGTTCTTTTCTGCTACTTCACTCTAACATCTATATGTGGTACAACTAGAAAATGTATTTTAATAGCACTGTTATTAAATATAGTTGGGGTATGTATAATTTTTTAAAATTTTACACATGTATACACTATAGCAATGATTATCAGGCTAAGCTTCAGAGAATGCTAAGACTCCCAGGATGCTTTAGGAATGCTGCAGTATACTGTTTTCTCCATTTAAATGGAGATTTAAACTGCTAGGAACTCAATTGTGGTGTTTATCACAGGGTGGTAGAGAAGATTCCTTTAAATAAGGACTTCTACAACCAAAAACAAAAAAGTTTGAAAGCATAGTAATTTTAAAAAGTAATAAATGCACATTCTATTTAATTACACGAGAAAGTGAAACATTTTTAAAGTAGTGTCTCATTTTAAATAATCCACATTTTAATGTTAAAGGATGCATCTGTTCCATGTTATAAAACAAATATTAAACTTCCAACCTTACAAACTGGAAGTAATTTAGGAGTCAAGCTTATTTTTTGCCATTGGTATTAAATTTTTTTCCTTGAAAGAATGAAACTTTTCTGATCTCTTTCACTATAGGCTATGTTCTTCCACCTCTTTGTTTTTCTCTTCCATATATCAAATTTTAGTTCAACACAGCATCTGACCTTTGCAGTTTGAAAAACAAAATTTGTGCAAAATTGTATTAGAATATAGTAAATCATTTATTGAAAAGAAACTGAGTAGTTATTTGAGGACCTAGAAAATTCTTTGCTTAAGGATCCTATACCTGAGTTAAAACACATATCAAATAAGTGGTTGATGAAATAATAGTGATGTGTTTATTAAGTAAGAATTATATTAGCAACAAATAAAGCAGAAAGACCTTTACCAATTTACCTAAGTCAATTTTGTCATTCATATTGTTCATGTTCCTTTGGTAACTGTCACAGCCTTGCTACAGGTGAACTGAAGTCTCAAACAAAATTATGCCCCACCCTACAAACCTTTATTAGCAAGCAGGCACAAAAATAATTACAGAACTCTATTTCATAGGCCAGTAAATTTCCTGCTTTGTCCTTTTAAACACACTCTGATCAGCACCAAGGCAAGAAGATAATATTCAGATAGTAGGTGAACTAACTTTGTGGTCTGACCAGTCATCAGGATCTTCTACAAATTTGGGAGAGGGTGCTATGGTCTGAATGTTTGTGTTGCCCCCAAATTCATATGTTGAAACTTAATCCCTAATGCAATAGTATTAAGAAGTGGGATCTTTAGGAATTGATTAGGTCATGAAGGTGGAGCTCTCATGAATGGGATTAGTGCCTTTATAAAAGAGACCTAAAGAAGTTTGTATACTCCTTCTGCCATGTGAGGACATCTATGAGCAACAGACTCTCACTAGACATTGAATCTATTGGCAACTTGATTTTGGACTTTCCAGCCTCCAGAACTGTGAGCAATAAATTTCTGTTGTTTATAAATTACCTAGTCGAAGGTGTTTTGTTGGAGCAGCCCAAATGAACTAAGACAAAGGGTATTTGCTGCAGGAACAAGATCTGAAGAGTTTAATGATGTGTGCAACTCAAAAGATGTTACGCTGCTAGACATGCCAGATAATTCTACTCCCTTCATACAAAGATGGGAGAGCTTGAATGATATTTCTGGCCAGTCACACATTTTGAATACCCTTTATTACCACAGCAAAATGTATTTCTAACATCTTTTGTGCTTATAGTTGAATTCTTCATTGAAATGCAGGTAAAAGATATTAGATGCTGGCAAAAACATGGATTCATCTGCCTCTGGAGTTAAAATCCTGATTAAAATCTTTCACTTGTTAACTAATCACTCCTGGAGTAGTAATTGCTGATTAGGTCCTTCACGTGCTAACTTGCACACAGAAATACATTATACTGTCTGTATTGGTATTTTTTCAAATTACAACTGTGGTCTGTCAGTGGGTTCTGAAATCAAATCAGTGAGACCAAAATCTTTTGCTACCATTGTATAGAATGGGGTAAGATAGGATGAGATAGGAGTACATTGCATGTAATAAATATTTTTTAAACGTTTTCCTTTCAGTTATATATGTATATGTCATTGCTTAGTGATGTAAAATGTATTTCTTACTGTGAGTTGTGGAGAAAAATGTTTCAAATCAACAGTATTTTAAAGTAAAGTACAGATAATGTACAACTAAAAATTTAGCTAATCCTAGGATTATAATGGATTGAAATTTACTGACTTCTTGGGGATCATTTCAGTAAATGAAATTTAGCCTTTTCCATATTTCTGAAATCACATTTTTCTCGTACAGAGTTGTCAGCCAAGACGATAACTGAAAAAGAAAAAGTTTTGTTTGTTGAAAAGCAGATCTTAAGCTAGGCATTCCATCAACAAGAAACTATCAACAAGAAACAGACTATTTTCTGGAGGTGTTAAAAATCACTGTTATAAGATCTTTCATGTTAATATATAGACTTCGAGAGTCTTCAGAACAACAGTGGAATAAGAACATGTGATGAGATGATTACAGCAGTAATGACTCTAAGTGCCAGATTTAGCAGTATTTAAGTCATGCTGTTACTTTGCAATGATACTTAAATATGGTTAAAATACCCTTGGCGGTAAGGATGTTAGATTAAAGGCCTTAGCACCTGTTCTAGTCTTCCTGTTTTTTTCTCTTTCATAAATGTTACTTTTCAATTAACTCATAATAATTCCCAAGCTTTGCTGTCTCAAGCTATGCAGATGCTTCTAATATAGAGAGGAGTTGCCACCCCTTCACCCTCAAACTTTGTTCTACCTATACAGTGATGAGTTGCCAACATGTGGCACACTTTCTCTTACTAGATCTCCCTTGGGTCCAACACATCAATGCCTTGAGTGGAAGTCACTTAGTATGCAGGGAAGTACCTCATCAGAATCACCTAGGAAGATTTTAATAAGTTGTGAGTGTTGCTTAATAATTTGTGTTTTGTTATGTAGTGGCCCTGAAGAGATTATTCCACAGACAGGTGAGGGACACCTGCCTCTCTCCTCAATTAAGAGATTTCAAAACCAGCAGTCAGACATGAATGGGTGCTGACAAAATACCTACTGTTGGTGGGCTGCTAAGTTTGATCATGTAAATACAAGAATAAACAAAATATTTGTTAGGCATTTAGACAGAGGCAGATGCTTAAGGGAAGGAGTCCATGATGAAAAATTAGAACTGGCAGCCCTCATCTACTGTTTCCTAGCCTGAATTAGCATTATTTATTAGTTTTAAGTATCTGCTAAATGCAAGCTCTTTGAGGGCAGGATCTATGTCTAGTCATAGTTGTAACCTCCGTAGCATCTGACATAGTGCATTGCACATAATAGTAGGAGCCCTGAAAATGTTTAATGAAGTTCTAAGTGGATCACATTGCCCAGAGGAACTCTAGAAATGCTTATTGAGTTTCTTCTTAAATAAAATGAAGAAATTAGATCAGAAAACTTCTAAAAGAGGTTCCCTCTATTGGTTAACTTTTTATGATGTTGTTACTTGGAAAAATAATTTTAAATGATAAGCCCATGGTCTGAGTGGCATTATGTTCTTAAAATATATATATAATTTAAGTCCATATAAAGTTTCTTTATAAGGGTGTTGGAAATGAAACTTAAGATCATTGGAAGGAATAATAGAGAATAAAGCAGGAGGTAACCACTTCTAATTATAGTAACAATGCCATATAATTTTTCAGTGACTATTCTTGTATCTGTATTGTCAGGAGAAAGGATGTTCATAGTTGTAACTTTCAAGACAGAGCTTTGGTCTTTATAGTATTTTCACCATCTACACTAGAACCACCTTTAAAGAGGTGAGAATATTCACTAAGGGTTGAATCATGGTATTAATGTATCTGTTGATACATGTACTTGAAGGTTTATTTAAGTCCTGCCTCTTTCAGGAATCCTTTGCATGATATTCTACTTCTTTTCTCCAGGAAAGGACTGATCTTTATATGTATATCTTTCTGCCTTTTTAATTAACCCCACAAAACCCCTAGTTAAGTGTTGCCTACTCAGGAACAGAATAAACTTGAGGAAGATACAAATAAGTGTTTTCAGACATGTAAAAAAGAAGGTCATGTTGGCAGAGCAGAGTGACTCACACCTGTAATCAATCACTTTGGGAGGCTGAGGCAGGAGGATTGCTTGAGGCCTGAAGTTTGAAACCAGCCTGGGCAACATAGTGAGACCTTGTCTCTACAAAAAATAACTTAAAAAAATTTGCTGGGTGTGGTGACACACACCTGTTGTGCAAGCTTATTCAAGGCTGAGGTGAGTAGATTGCTTGAACCCCGGAGGCTGAGGTTACAGTGAGCTATGTTAGTGCCACTGCACTGCAGCCTAGGCAAACAGAGTGAGACCCTGTCTCAAAAAAAAAGGTCATGTGGATCATGTAGAAGAGATAGCATCCTTTTTCCTTTTCCTTTCAAATACTTAAGAACAAAAGTTAGAAGAACCAAATTTGACTTCAGTATTCAGGAGAATTCTTCTACCTTATAACGTGTACTAGTAGTGTTTAAACATCTCAAGGATTGTTATGTAAGGTGTTTATTAGCTTGAAAGTCAGCTAAATAATTGATCTTAGAATCTATAGTTCTTGAATGTAACAGAAAACATTTTAGTGTGTCTTTGCAGTAGTCACAAACTCTTACATAATTCTGTAATGGTTGGTATCTATTATAATCTAGCATTACATGGCTTAGGAGACAAGTCTTACACTATTCAAAAGATAAAATTTAACAGGAATAAATGCAAGGCACCAAGTTTGGCTTTTCCAAATGATGGCACAGTTGTTGAATGAGAGAAATGTGATATAACATGGCAGATCTGTTTACCAGTCTTGGCCCAAGACTGGGAGATTTGTTGGTCAATGAGTCAAAACATTAATGGGGCTGCCAAAAAAACCCTAATAAGCTATTATGTGATATTGAATGAATGAACAGTTTAAAAAATTATAAATATATATTTATATTCCACATCAAGAGAGATAAGTAGAAGTGTGTACTTGATGTTGAACAGACCACATCAGAGTAGAAGTTTCTTTAAGAGATAATTTTTTCAAGAGATAATTATTTTACTTTAGAAGAGCATTGACAAAAAATACAGGAGGGGGGGTGGTAAGATGAGTATTTTTAGATAGCTTGGGCAGATAGGTTCTTTCTGAGAGATGACACTTGACTGGTAGAGCCTGGTGAACTGGAGCAGAATGTCCCATCTGAAGGAAGAGTGTACTCTGTCTGCCATTACACAGCTACAGCTCACTGTCACCAGTCCAGTGTTTTTCAAGAGAAGCCAAGAATCCATGCTTCTTTATTAAATTTTAAAAATACTGAGCAGATAAACAAACATGTCTGAGGACAAAATGTTCTTGTCCATCAGTTTGTGACTCCTATAATGGTGTCTTCTGAGTCCTTGTCTCCCTATGTAGGAATAAAGAAAAAGTCTTTGAGGAAACTAGAGGGGGTACTTCAAATACTTGTGGGTTATCAGGTGGAAGCCAGATTTGATGTGTTCTATTTCCAGAAGGAAGAACAAGAACTAGTGGCTGAAAGCTGCAGGAAGGCAGATTTTCACTCAAGGACGCACTAACAATTAGAACAGACTAGAAATAGAATAGTATAGGCTATTTGCTTGGAAATTCTGTTTTTATAAGGTGGTGTTCAAGCCAGTGTTGGATGGTGAGTTGTCAGAAGTGTCTAGTGAAGGGTCTAGACACGATGACATTTCAAGTTCCTTTCTGTCTTGAGATTCTTGAATCACCAAGATCCAGGTCCCTCTTGAGCTGTTCTCCTCATTTTCACCTTTATGTTCACAAATGAGTTAACACCCTCCCATACTGGGAAAGTCTGTACATTATTCTTAAAGGCTTGGTTTTTCTCTGTTTCTACTTATGCATAGTGAAGGCTCATTGGTTTGCAATTCTTGTTAAAAATGTCCCTTGCATGTTAAGGAATCACAACACCCAAAATCAGAGATTTAGAGTCTAAAGCTGTAATTGTTTTACTCTCCTAACCACATATAGAACAGTTGGATGGCTAGTGCTTTAACTAAAGCCAGTTTATTCAAATGCTAACCCTGTAGCCCTCTTGGAGGTCTAATACATTAGCAATGCAAAGTGAAGTGAACTAAATAATTTTTTTAAAAATTCTTAACTGGATGTATCTTACATTCTAATTATTAGTTATCTTAATATTAAGGATATGGAAATAGAGCTCTGCTATTTCATTTTTTTCTCCATATACATAACCTTTTGTCAAGAGTTCATATAGTAAAGTCTCTATTTCTCTCATTCCCTAACTCTTTTTTTAATGGTTCACAATTGTTTTATCAGGACGAGAGTTAATATATTGCTAGCCTAGATAAGAGCTCTTAGACTTCTTTTACTTATAACTGTTTAATTAATTTGTAACACACTAATGGTATAATGCTCACATAGTCAGTATATGCATTCATTTCTAAATCAGTTATTGTAATAGGTTCTAGTCACTTAAAAATACATACCTTACATTGCTGTATCTACCTCCCCTTTCCCGTACCCTCCTTCAATTTATGATCCTAGGGAGGCTTATTTTTCCTGGCTTAGTTAGTTACTGGTGGTTGAAGTCTTGAAGGGGCCACCACTGAGAATTTTTAGAGTACTGAGAGTGAGTGGACATTTTTAAGGGTATTCCTTCAAGCTTCTGTTCCCTAATTTAGAAAGATAAGTAGTGTTTGATAGTCTTACTCAATTTCAAAGTTATTTATTCTGCTAGGCTCCACAGAAAATACCCAATTGAATAAGTCATAAATTTTGAGGAGCTTTTTTTCTATATTCAATATACTATTCTATATACTTTGTAGTATTAATACAATATTAATGAAAAGATAGCAGAGACTTGCAGTTATCATATTAAGGAACAAATAATTTCCCCCAACTGAATTAATTTATCTATGATCAGTGACTAACAAAGCAGTCAGCTGGGGTATCTACTCTCCTAGGGAAGCCTTCCTGGAGGGAGAGCAAATATTAACTGACTTAAACACTTTTTCCTGTTTTCTGTATTTGCTTTAATTGATACTGAATTTGATGGCTTTTTCTTTGGCTTTCTAAGGGTAAAATACAGGAAGTTCAATTCTATTGTTTGGATTAATGAGCATTCTTTTCAGAATCTTGTGCAAATTATACCATTGCTGAAAGTTCCTCTGCTACAGGCAAAATATTTCATTTAAGAATGAAAAGCAAATTTAAGAATGAAAAAGCTAATGTTGTATAAAAGGTTCATAGTTAAGTATATAAAATGATGTCTGTTTGATTTCAGTTGGTGCTAAGGTACTATGATAGCTATGAGATATTAAAATAATGAAGAACTTTAGAGAAATATGATTTTAAATTTTATATAAAAGCAGTTTTATTTATAAAATTGGTAAGATAGAGTTTATTTTGCCTCAATGATTTGGTAGCTGTACTAAGCCAAGTAATTTTTAAGTTGGTATTAACTTTCATTGTGTGTTTACTGTGTTTACTTGAACCTTCTAATGATAGCATCAGTTCTTTCAGTAGTAATGAATGGATAATTAAAGTCAAAATAAGCAATTGTTTCATTTTTTTCTACTTTACCATGTTTGTAACATTTGACTGTGGAAAACTTAAATCATATACATTGTAGGAAATTAGTATAATAAAGACTTTACCCATCATATTTATGATGCATGGGCAATTGTGTTTTAACTATACCTCTACTTATTCTCACATTTTAAAGCAAATTCCATCAAGTCATGTTCTTGTAAATATTAATAATTCAGTATATATCCCTATAAGAACTATTTTTTTTTTCTTTCAGCATAACTGGTACCATTAAAACAGTTACTTTTTAGTTACAGATAAGAAGTAGGGACTACTGGAGTCTAACCAGGTTCTTATGGCATTAAATAGATCTGGGTAGTTGGACAAGCCTTTAATTTTCCTGTCTCCCTGCTCTCTTGTTTTTAAAAAGAGGAGATCGAACTAAATTGTCCCACCTAGCCATAAAATTTATAATTTAAAAAATGAGGAGACTTCCAGTTTCCAGTCCAGCACATAAGGAGCTTGTAAGTCATCATTCCATCAAGAAGTAAACAACAAAAAAACTGAACAAACTAAAATATTAACAACTCTTCTTAGATCTGTCATAGAAGCAAGGTTACGGATAAACCACTACCCTCAATATTGAAAAGACAGGCAGACAAATATAGACAATGATGACTTATAGGAGCAGAAACCTCCATGGGAATCAGTGCCAGGGTAGGAAAACTTGAACTGTAATTGACAAATTGTCAGGGCTCAGAGTGTACAAGCCTGAGAGTGAAAAGCTTCATGGGTGACCACTTTTTTGAGTTTTACCTCCAGGTGCTCAACCAGACTCTCACAATGAGCATCACAGAGAGATCCTCTTGGGCTTCTGACAGGGGGAAGAGAAAGGAACCATTTTGAAATATGCCAGAACATTTTGTTCTTAGTAATGCCTGCTCTCAAGAGACACTGTTTTACCAGAGCTTAGACAATTGGGGTTTTATTAGAGGGAAAGGAAATACCCAGCTCCAGCCCACTCTAGCCACCCTGGGTGAAAAGAACCTGAGAAGCATCTGTGAAGTTCACAGTTCAGAGGCACATGCCCCCACTATAAGATTGAGACCTAATCATAGAACTCCAGAATCCCACCCACCCCCATTCCTTACCACTGCATTATTAAAGGCCTGTTTGCAGCAGTTCCTTTTACCCGGTACATCATGTCCAGCTCTCAAGAAAAAATTACAAAACATACTAAAAAGACAGACAACAACACAATTTAAAGAGAGAGAGTAAGCAACAGACCCAGACTCAGATATGGCCAGTAATTTAAAACAACTAAGATTGAAATGCTAAGGGCTCTAGGGATAAAGCAGATGGCATGCAAGAGCAGATAGGCAGTGTAAGCAAAGAGAGGGAAGTTCTAAGAAAAATAAAAAAGAAAATGCTAGAGATGAAAAACACTAACAGAAATGAAGAATGCCTTTGATGGGCTTATTAGTAGACATCACACAGCTGAGGAAAGAATCTCAAAGCTTCAGGATATGTCATTAGAAAATTCCAAAATGGAAAAGCAAAGAGAAAAAAGACTGAAAGAAATTAAATGGAATATCCAAGAACTGTGGGACAGCTACAAAATGTGTAGCATATTCACGATGGAAATACCAGAAGGAAAAAAAGAGAGAAAGGAACAGAAGAAATATTATATTTGAAACAAGATACCACAAATCCAGGAAGTCCAGAATACACTAGGCAGGATAAATGTCAAAAATAAAAATTAAAAATAAAATAGAAACAACAAAAAACTACACATAGATGTATCATATTCAAATTGCAGGAAATCCAAGATAGAAAATCTGGAAAGAAGCCAGTGTGAGAGAAGAAACATAAGAATTACATCCAACTTTTCCTCAGAAACCATGCAAATAAGAAGAGAGTGGAGTGAAATATTTAAAGAGGAGAGGGAGAAACCTCCAACCTAAAAATCTATATACCCTGTGAAGTTATTCTTCAAAAGTGAAGGAGAAATAAAGACTTTCCAGGTGAACAAAAATTGGGGAAATTTGTTGCCAACAGATCTTCCCTGCAATAAATGTTAAAAGAAGTTCTTCAGAGAGAAGGAAAATGATATATCTGATCTACATACAGAAATGGAGAGCATTGCAAAGTAAGTAAATACAGGTAAAATTTTAAAAATCTTTTATTTTTCTTATTTTTAATTGATTTAACAGATCAATTTGTACAAAATAATAGCAACAATATATTTGATTTTGTGTGTATATATATACATACACATCTATATGCTTACATATAAATGAATGATAACAAAGATACAAGGGAAGAGAGGGAATAATTAGGATTATTTTGTTATAAGGCACTTGCATTACCTATGCAACACTAAAAAAAGTAAACCACTAAAAAAAGTAAAAAAAAAGAAGAAAAACTGATAAACTAAGAGAGAAAATGGAGTCATATGAAATACTCAACTAAAACCACAAAAGGGAGAACAAGAGTGAAAGACAAAAATAGGAACAAAGAAAAGAGCAAAAATAGAAAATGGTAATTTATATAGCAGATATTAATCCAGCTATATCAATAATTACTTTTCAAGGCAATAGACTGAATACAAAAATTAAATGACAGTAGTTTGTCAGTGTGGATCAGAATCAAGACCCAACTATATGTTGTATATAAGAAATCCATTTTAAATATAAAAATACATGTAGGTTAAAAATAAGTGACCAGAAAAAGATACACACCATGCTAATACTAACTAAAAGAAAGCAAGAATATCTATATTAATTTCACAAGTAGCAGACTTCACAGCAAGGAAAGTTATTAGGGATAAAGAGGGACATAACATAATGATAAAGGACCAATTCTTCAAGAAGACATACTACTTAACGTGTGTTAACAACAAAGCATGAAAATAAGTGAGACTTTCA
This sequence comes from Cheirogaleus medius, assembly GCA_008086735.1. Classification (NCBI taxonomy): domain Eukaryota; kingdom Metazoa; phylum Chordata; class Mammalia; order Primates; family Cheirogaleidae; genus Cheirogaleus; species Cheirogaleus medius. The sequence goes on along the minus strand of VBSM01000813.1, from coordinate 11,531,170 downwards.
GAAATGCAAAGAAAAGTAGATGAATTGACTGTTAAAGTTGGAGACATCAATATCCTTCTATCGGAAATGGACAGATCCAGCAGGCAGAAAATTAGTAAGGAGATAGAGGCTGAACTCAACAGCACCATCAGTTAACTGAATATCATTGAAATCTATCAACTACTTTATTCAATAACAGCATGATACACATTCTTCTCAAGCCCACATGAAACATTCATGAAGATAGACCACATCCTGGGCCATAAAACACACCCTTACTACTAATTTAAAAGAATAGAATTTATATAGTATCTGCTCTCAGACCACAGTGGAATTAAACTAGATATCAATAACAGAAGCTGGAAAATCCCCAAATACTTGGAGATTAAACAACACGATTGTAAATAATACATGGGTCAAAGAAGAAATCTTAAGAGAAGTTTAAAAATATTTTGAACTGAGTGAAAATGAATACATAATGTACCAAAATTTGTGGTATCAGCAAAAGCAGTACTTAGAGAGAAATTCATAGCATTGAATGCATAGACTACAAAAGAAGAAAGATATGAAATTAATAGTCTAAGCTCTCGTCTTAGAAAACTAGAAAAAGAAGAACAAATTAAATCCAAAGTAAGTCGACGAAAATAAATAATAAAAATTAGAGCAGAAATCAATGATACCTAAATGTTCTTAGAAAAGATCAGTAAAATCAATAAGCCTCTCAAAAAGAAAGATGACACAAATTACTAACGTTGGAAATGAGGCCAGGTGCAGTGGTTCACACCTGTAATCCCAGCACTTCGGGAAGCCAAGGCAAGAGAATCTCTTGAGATCAGGAGTTCAAGACCAGCCTGAGCAAGAGCAAGACCCCATTTCTACCAAAAATAGAAAAATTACCTGGGTATGGTGGCACACACCTGTAGTTTTAGCTACTTGGGAGGCTGAGGAGTGAGGCTCACTTGAGCCCAGAAGTCTGAGGTTGCAGTGAGCTATGATGATGACACTGCACTCTAGCCTGGCAACAGAATGAGAACTTGTCTCCAAAAAAAAGAAAAGAAAAGAAATAGAGGACTTCACTACAAATTCTATGAACAGTAAAAGGATAGTAAAGGAACAGTATGAACAACACTATGCCCCAGAATTTGATAACCTAGATAAAATGGACCAATTTCTTGAAAGATAAAATCTGCTAAAACTCACACAAGAAGAAATACACAATCTATATAGGCCTATATGTATTAAAGAAATTGAATAAATAACTAACAACTTTCCAAAACAGAAAACACCAGGCCCAGATTGGTTCAGAGTAAATTCTTCACCTCTAAAGAAGAAATTATACCAGTTTTCTACTGTCTCTTCCAGAAGATAAAAGCAGAAGAAAAACATTCTAACTCACTTTGTGAGGCTGGCCTCATTTCGATTCCAAAACCAGACAAAGACATTGCAAGAAAAGAAAACTACAGACCAAAAACTCTCATGAAAATAGGTGTAAAAATGTCCCACAAAATATTAGCAAATCTCTAATCCAACTGTGTGTAGAAACAATTATACACCATGACCAAGTGGGATTTATATTGCGTATACAGGGCCAGTTCAACATTCAAAAAATAATGTAATTCATCCTGTCAACAAGCAAAAGAAGAAAATTCACATGATCATATCAATAGATACAGAAATGGTATTTGACAAAATTCAGTACTCATGATAAAAACTCTCAGCAAACCTAGAAATGGGAGGGGCTTCCTCAATCAGATAAAGAACAACAAAAACCTGCAGCTAATACCATACTTAGTGATGAGAAAATAGAAGCTTTCCTGCTAAGATGAGAAACAAGGCAAAGATATCCCCTCTCTCCACACCCTTACAACATTGTACTGGTATTGGAAGTCATAGCTAATGCATTAAGACAGAAAAGGGAAAAAAAGGCATACTGGGAAGGAAGAAATAAGACTTTCTTCACAATTGATATGATCATATGTGTTGAAAATCTGAAAGAATCAATAAAAACTCCTGGAACAGATAAGCAATTATAACAAAGTTGCAGGACACAGAATTAATATACAAATATAAGTTACTTTCTATATGCCAGCAGTGAGAGTGGAATTTAAATTTAAAAACACAATACCATTTACCATAGCACCCTAAAAATGAAATATTTAGGTACAAATTTGACAAAATATGTATAAAATCTGTCTGAGGCAGACTACAATGGTGTGATAAAGAGGAACTAAATAAAGGTTCATGGATAGGAAGACTCAGTGTCATCAAGATGTCAGTCATTCCAGTTTGATCTATAGATTCATCACAATCCCAATCAAAATTCTAGCAAGTTACTAAAGTTTGTTCTCCTGAACTTATTATCAAACATAATGAATGCTTTCTTAGCTCAGTTTCGGTCTGAGGCTTTGTTGACCTCTGTGATACAGTAAGAATCTGCCTGGAGCACATTCATAGTGGATAGTAGTGGGAATTCATTCTGAGAAGGCTAGGTTTTGAGATTCAGTCCCCTTGAATGATGAACTGAAGCAGTAGTGCTTAAGAACATAGACTCAGGATGCAGATTGCCTGAGCTTTAATCTTATCTCCCCCACCTTCTAGCTGTGTGATGGAGGGTTGGTTACTTAACCTCTCTGCCTTGTTCCTCGTGTGTCAGGTGGTGATAGTAAGACTACCTACCTATCTCATAGGGTTGCTGGGAGGATTAAGAATTTATCCATGTAAAGTTTTTAGAATAGTGCCTGGCCCACATTAAGCACTTAATAAGTCAGGTATTATTCTTGGTGGTGGTGGTGTTTACTTCATTCTGTAGGTTCACAAGCTTCTATGTACATAAGAATCAAGTAGGGAGTTTGTGAAATTCTGGATCTTACTGCCAGAACTTTTGACTGAGTATAGATTTGGCCAGTGCATCTTAACAAATACACAGGTGATTCTGCTGCAGGTAGCCCTACACCCTTACTTTGAGAAACTGCAAAAGATAGTAGAGTCAGTGGGTACTTTCCAACAGTAGAGATGGGACAAGGGGTCTCTTAGGAAAATTAATCTAGTATCTTTATGGGGAATTGGAAGTTGGACAGTAAAAGTAAAAAGTTGGAGAGAGATGGCTGCTTGAGATGGAAATTTTGACAGACTTTGGTGCAAATAAAGCACTTTGCTATTTTGAACCTGCATGACTTGGGAGAAAACGGTACTACTGATAAGACAAGAAAAAGTCAGAGTGATGAGTGTGTTTGCTGAAGATTTGTTTTGTTTAATATGATTGAGGTCCACTCAAGGCCAGGGCCAGTGGGGCTGTTAAGAAATGCTTACCTGAAGAATTTCTCCAGGGGCTTAGCAGTAGTTTGCTTTAAAGGAATGATTGCCATCAACTGGCCTTCCAGCTTCTCAGGAAAATGGCTTGAGTACAGTATTCTATAATTATTATGGATAGATTTAAATCATTAAAAATTCTCTAATGCCTCTTGAGCAGTGGTGTATATTACCTATTAATTTTCTTGTCCTTTTCTTGATAACATATTATATTTAATAGAGCTATCTTACAAGTTGCATAATGAGGTAATTTATAGGCTTATCATCACTTCCAATATTTATTTATTTATTTATTTATTTATGAGACAGAATTTCACTTTGTTGCCCAGGCTAGAGTGAGTGCCGTGGCGTTAGCCTAGCTCACAGCAACCTCAAACTCCTGGGCTCAAGCAATCCTACTGCCTCAGCCTCCCGAGTAGCTGGGACTACAGGCATGCGCCACCATGCCCGGCTAATTTTTTCTATATATATTAGTTGTCCAATTAATTTCTTTCTATTTTTTAGTAGAGATGGGGTCTCGCTCTAGCTCAGGCTGGTTTCGAACTCCTGACCTTGAGCGATCCACCCGCATCGGCCTCCCAGAGTGCTAGGATTACAGGCGTGAGCCACCATGCCCGGCCCCAACATATCTTTAGATCTCCTATTTAAAAATACTAAATAGAGCTTTACAGTAAGAATAAAATAATATAAACAGATTTTTCTTAGTCTCTGAAAACCACTTTATTTGTATTAACCACTGTATATAGAAATTTCTTCCTGTTCTCAGATACTATTCATTTGAGTTACTAACCCCTGCAAGCTGGAGGTCAGGGGCCTGAGTTTGGTTGTTATATTATCATAAATGATGACATATGCAGAAATGTAGCTATGTGATACTTAGTGAAAATAAAGCCTCAATATTTAGGGACTAAAATTAATTCAAAATATTTTCAGTAAGAATGTGGCCAAGTTGGCCCCAGCATACTGTATGTAGCACAAGCTGATAAACAGTAATCAGAAGATTATGATGTAACATTACTAAATAAGCTCTTGCAAATAACTCATAATACAAAACCACCTTTAAATCTAATGATTTAGCTGAAAAGCATGTGGGCAAACCCTACTAATCATGATCACGTAATAATGTACAACTTTTAATCCGGAAGATTTGGATAAATGTTCTGCAGCTCTACCCAGGAATAAGCTTTTCAGTAATTTCTGTAGAGTATTTACTGTATTTTATCAAATATAGTGATTATATCACAAGCAGTGTCAAATTCTAAAATGGTAGGTGTAGAGAAAAAAACAACAAAGTCTTTGCCTTTCTTAATTCTGATTACCCTAATTTAGGATAAATAGTTCCTTCTTAACTAATTAGTTAATGCTTAAAGATTGTGGGCTGAAGCACAGTTCACAACTGCAAAGTTGTGGAAACAACCCAGGTGCCCAACAATACA
>VBSM01000813.1:11515245-11526346 GCA_008086735.1 Cheirogaleus medius | reverse complement strand
CCCCCATAATATGCTGAAATAAAAAAAATAAAATAAAATAAATTAAAAAAAAAAGATTGTGGGCTGAAAGATGTCATAAAGTACAAATTATTGTTTATTTGTGTGAACATTCTTCATGTTTAATAGGCAAAAGGTGGAATAAAAGGAAAAGCCAAAAATTATAACAAATAGTATCAGCATTTGAAAGCAAATTTGTAAAAATGATTATTGTAATAGACTTGAAACAAAACTTTTTACATCAGTTGAGATTTTTTAATATTTAGAAGGCTTTTATTATATAAGGGCATATATGAATGTATCAGTTATACCTTTTTGTTGATAAATTGCTTATGTAACTCTCTCCACAACTCTAGTATGTTTTTTTCTCTTTACTTTTTTGTCTCAACAGGTTTAGTACCTGAGAATGTTGCTTACTATTTCTCTGTCCCAATTTACTAGTAGTTTTCTTAATTTTGAATATTTCATGTTCAATTAAGGTTTACTTAATTGAACTTTTAAAAGTACTTCCCTCCCCCTTAATCCCTGTAGAGATTATGGATTCATTTCCATATAGCAGTAAAACACAAACTACTTTTCTGTTACTTTTTTCTTGCAGTTGATAATGAAATTAACAATAAGCAAGTGCTTACATTAATAGACCATTAATAGTATCAATATAATTAGCATTAAAATATAAAATAATATTAATATATTATTTATGTGTGGTCCTATAAGAATAGACGTTGTTTGATATTATGATAAAAAGATTCTTCATTTTATACTGCAACCAAATATATTAAACACTAAACTTTCAGCTTTTAATGCCTTCAACAGATAATCTCTATTCATATATGTGATAAGATGTTAATGAAAGCAAAAAATAAATACAACTTTTTGGTGGAAGAGTCGTACCCATGCATTTATTCATTCAACAAATAATTATTGAATACTAGTTCCTTTATGCCAGGCACTGTTTTTGGCACCTGGGATACTGCAGTGTACCATAGTCTTGTTCTCATCAGTCTATCTTTTCTCCCAACTGAATTGCTATATTATCAGTTTGCTCCTCTATAAAAAATTAGATTAACTTCATGATAATAAACAAACATCACAAGTTGATACCTTAAAAAAAACACTGAAAACGAACTGATTAAATCCTATTGTATGTGAAGCTGGAATCTCTTTTATGTGTGGTTATAGATAAATGGTATTCTTAATGGTGTTCTTAGAGTTCTTAAGTTTTTAATGAAGTGTTTTCATGAAGGTGAATGCTCTGGACCAATGTCAACTGTGAATGTATATAATGTTTGAACATGGTTGGCACTATGAATTGGTTATTTTTAACGTTTTAAAATAAATTTATACAGATTTATATGAGCTGATAACATCTTATTGGTCATAATTAACCAGAACACGTGATATCTAAATGTTGAAAATACCAGATAATATTAAGGAATCAAGAAAATAGCTTGTCTTTAAGCTTTAAGCCTTTTTTTTAAACAGTGAGACAAGTTTGGGGTTTGTTTAATATTCCCAAGCTATTCAGACCAAGGGAAAGACAGATTTAATAGAATGAGAGTAAATGAAAAAGCTGTCCTATTAGTGGTCTCCTTTTATAAATTTACAACCCTTAAGAGAAGCTAATTAATAGAACTACATCCTGTCTTGCTTTTTCCAAACATGTAAAATATAGAAATACATATAGACTAAGAAGGGTAAATTTTTTAAGCTACCTTCTTTGCAAGGAAAAAAAGATTTCCTTTTCTTTCTCATTTTCATTTAAAATGTATCCTCAATATTATATATAACTGTTTATAATAGAGGGAAACCCATTTTATTTGAACATAAGATTTCCAGTAGTCTGTAGCTAATGTGCACTGTCTGAAGCTAATAGATTGGATAGAATACCGCTGCTGTTTGAGTAAAAAGTTAATGCTTTTGAGAGCAGCTAATATACCTAACTCCAGTGTATGAGCAGTGGGGGTTCTGCTTGTTTTTATTACAAGCTTTATCACTGTGAAGTTTTCTTAGATTTTAACAATAATCCACTTTACACTAGTGCTTAAATATTTATTGAATGTGATAGCCAAAAAGCTATGTTTAAAAGGTACATTAAAAAAAATCTCAAAATGGCATCCATTTGCTTACTGAGTAACATAACCTGGACTGAGGTTTATCTCAAACTTTATAATAAGTAATATTTCAATATCAAACTAGAATTCTGAAGAGAATACAGTTTGCATCCTCCAAATGACACTATCGTGCTTTAGTTCTACTGAACAAGACAAAATTTAAAGTCAAAAATTGTTAGTACAAAAAAGATACTCTAGAATGATCACCCCATGTGTGTCCAAAGGAGTCTCTACTATATTGTCTTCTTTCTCCCATTTTTTATAGTTCTAATTTTTCATTTTAATGAGTATATATTTTATAATTTCCCTCCTCTACAAATACATAAATATACAAACTTGTATAAATTGGGTAATTGCATAAAAATTGAAAGGTATAAGGATGCACTGCTGAGTTCAGGAAACATTGGTGCATTGGAGTGTATGTTTAAACAAGTAGTTGCAATTAAGATATGGAAAAAGAAGAGAAAACTAAAGAAAAGGAAATTCTTCCAGGGTAAAGCTTTATTAGCTCCATGTTCCCCCTTGTTTCTTTCCGAAGCAACCAATTTTTTTCATTTGCTTAAAAATAAAGCATTTACACACAGAATAGTAGCTTATTAAAAAACCTTTTATTGCTCTAACTTATAGCACCATTTGCATATCCAGTGTCATGGGCTCAAAGCACAGTTCAACCAATATTCACTATCTTGAAAACAGTCTCAGTTTCATGTCTACTTACATTATTTTCCCAAAACTCTATAAATTCTCCATATAGTTATTTTTGTGGTGGCTAGAATTAAGTTATTTCTAGTAAATAAGCCAGATTGCTCTTTAAACCAAATTTGGCCAATCTGTCATTTACATCCCCACTCACTATTTCAAATTCTATTATTTCAACTTTATAAATTTTAAATCAATAGTAATAGTCATGGTAATAGGGGCAGGTGATGGGATAAGGATTCTATTAGTAGAATCAGTCATGAATGTAGCACTGCACTGCTAGACACAATGCTTATAGTAACCTGCAGAGTAAATATGGTTATCCTAGTTTATGGAATAAAGAGCTTGGAGATAAAAGTTAAGTTACTTGGCATGAGGTCTGATTCACACACCCTGTAAGTGGCTGTTTTAATCACTTCCTCTTCAGCCCTTTGATGAGGGAAAGATTCCTGCCATAGGGTTTGAGGATGGCTGAACACGTAATACCTGGCACTTGTCAGATGAGATCAACAGCAGTTTATTAGTCACATATATTTGCAGATAAGGCAAGGAGAACACTGCAACCATGCAGGGTCACATGAGGGTTGTACTTGGGAACAGAGTGAAAACTAGGAACAGAGTGAAAACTAGGGCCTGTGAGAGACAAGCTTTGTAATATCAAGAGGTTGGGGTATCCTCTGGTTTCTATGGAAATATGTGATCAGCTTGTTTAAATGATTCCACAAGGTCTTAGGGGAACTGAAACCTGCTACTCAAGGATAAGCAGGAACAGGAACTACACCTGACTCCTTTGGTAAGGAGAATTGTTTAGCTAGGGACCCTTGTCCACAAGAGCAGAGTAGGGAGGGGAACTTGTAGATTAGGTCATTTGAGGCCTTCCCAATTTTACCTAATGTCAGAGCAGCACATAATATTGAACCTTAGTTTTAGGTGTTACACCACAGTAGCTAAACTGGGATTTTAATTGTGGACTTTCTGACTCCAGTGCCCATGTTTGTTCCACTGTTCCATGGCATTTCTTCCTCTTGCCAGGATCACAGTTAACATATTATTAGTAACTGAGTACTTTCCCTTCACTGGACATTTTTCACTCATACTTTCTTAAGAATTCATACACTGTAGTGTCTGTTGTATTCTTATAAAACACTAGAACACTCCTGTTTGTAAGAGAACTTGAAGACTTGTTTTCCTTTTAAAGGAAATCTGAGTATAAGTTCTAATTATATCTTGATTTAAAGTTTTCTTCCACACAGATGAAAGGTTTTCTTTCAAGAATTCTATCCTCCCTCCTCAAAACAAAATCGTGTTTCCTCATATTCCATGTTACTTTTATTACAACTTTTTTACTTTCCCTCCACAGCCATGAAACTGGCATACTGTAAGTCTGATGCCTCTCTGTTCAGTTGCATCTCCTACTTTAGACCTTTTCAACCATTCCTGCACAGTTATATCTACTTTCTTCTTTATCTCAATTAGGAAATGGTAGAGTACTTTGCATAATACTGTAGGCTGGATGCTACAAGAGATATTTTAGAAAGTAAGAGCTGGTTTCTGCCATTGAGACTCTTACTATGGAGAACAAGAAATAAGTATTGCATAATGTAAAGATAAATCAATACACATAGAACCCATACTTCTAGGCCCACAGGCCATCCGTGAGCTGGCTTTTGCCTACCTCTGCAGCCTCATCTGCTATTCTTTCTCTCTTTCACTTGGCTCTGGAGAAAGGCTCTACTTCTCAAACACACCAGATTTTTCCCATCTCAGAGCCTTTCTCCTTGCAGATCACTTGGCCTAGAATACACTTCCTTATGTGTCTGGCTCTTTCTCTTCTTTCAGGTCTTGTTTCAAGTGTTACCTATAAGGAGAGTCCTTCCTTGACCATGCTTCCTAAAACTGGCCCTTCTGACTTTTCCATGCATAGTGGTTCCCACAGCAACTACTTACTACTTGTGTAATTATCCCAAGATAATTGATTTCTCTGAGCCACAGTTTACTCTTCTGTAAAATAGGAGTATTTTAATAGATTAAATTGTTGAAAGAGTTAACTATATTAGTACATGTAAATAAATGTTAATTATGAGTCTCTGATATATAGTGAATGCTCAGTAAATGCAATCAGTTTCTAAACCATCATCTTCATCATTAAGGGTAAAAGAAATAATGTAAACCATAAGTAGTATAGGAGATCAGAAAGGGGAGAAATCCCTGAATCACCATGAAAACTTTCCTTGTAAGGGCAGAATTGAATATCACTGCCTTAGAGCCTTGCATGTTTCCCTCAGACAGGCACCCTGTCGCCTCTTTTGAATTTCTATGCCCTTCTGGTTCTTCTCTCTTGATACTTATATCATAGACTGAATGTATGTTATCACAGAAAGGGTGGTCCTCCATCTCTGCACCCTGGTGGCATTATGCCCTACACACTGGACAGGTGGCCTTCCTTATTTACTTAATATAAGAAAAACTCAAAGATGACATGAAATCAGTGATTTTAAAACATTTTCAGTGTGGGTAGTGAATGCAATATGAACACAATAGCTCCAAAGATCAGTTACTGGAAATTGCCATGTTGGAGCAGTGAGGGGCAGACTGCTGTGGTCTTAAGTTGCCTGCAGAGTCATTTTAGTTCAGTAGATATTTGAAGAGAGTCACTTCATGCCAGTCTCTGAGCTAAACTTTTGGGAGAACAAACATGAACCGATATAAGTTTCCTTAAAACATTTTAACTTGATTCAGATGGGATGTCAGTGAGTGGAGAGAAACAAGAAAGGTGTTCTAGACAATCTTCTGGAAGAGCACAAGTAAAAGTCACAAAGTTGGGAAAGTTCTTAGGAATTCAGATTGTCTAGAAAAAATGTTTCCTCATGCTGGCATGAGAGCAAGTAAGGCTAAAGTAAGGGAGCCTAAATTATGGAGGAGTCAGGGTACCAGAACTAGAACATGGCCTTTGTTTAATGGGAGCCTGTTGAAGGTTCAAACAAAGGATTCAGCAGAAGTACCGTGTTTCCCCGAAAATAAGGCCTACCCATAAAATAAGCCATAGCAGGATTTCTAAGCATTTGCGCAATATAAGCCCTACCCCGAAAATAAGACCTAGTTATGGGCATGGCTACGCAGCATATCTGCACAACCCATGCATTTCCTGGCAGAGCGGTGAAGAAGACGAGCAGCCCTTCTCATCTGCCCCATCGTGACAGCTACTATCCAAGAGGTGACCAGAAAGGTGCGGGCAGCCCCACCAACAAGGTCGGCTCCCCCTGTCAGGTCCCGGCCATCCTGTGCGTGCTGCAAGCTGAGGCTTTGAGAGGAAAATAACACATCCCCTGAAAATAAGCCCTAGGGTGTCTTCTTGAGGAAAAATAAATATAAGACCCTGTCTTATTTTCGGGGAAACACAGTAGTACTCAGAATTAGAGTACATTTCTGTCTTTTCTGTGATGGTACAACAAATTCCTTAAATCTAAGTTTGAAAATGTTTGAATTAAAAGAGACAAATGTTCTCAAATTATGTACCACTTTTAGTAGTTGTACAATTTTGAGGTTTTATTAATTGGTACTAAGTGAATTTTACAGCACTGTGATGGGCAGTTGGCAACAGTTCTTAGTCATATACTCTATATTGAGTAATAAAAGTGTTTAAATTTTTCCTTCTCATTATATGCATCATGAACTTGATACATACTTTAACTATTTACTAAACTAGATATTGCTGCATGTGGTGCATCCCACATATAAAGGAAAAAGAGAAAATTAACATAGTTCATAAATTGAAACATTTGGTTTCAGCTGTATTCAGACTGAAACCATAAAATAATCAGAATGACTATAGGTTTAGATTGTCAGATTTAGCACCATAGCTACAAATTTTCTAGCAACCACACATCAGTATTCTTATAAGATTTATAGCTTCTTTGCAAGCATATTTGAATACTCAACATGCAACATAATGCTTAACTATTGCTGTCTTTATTTTAAGGAAAGCATGAATATTATTAGATTTGCTCCCAAATAATTGATCGTTTTTATCAACAGGGAAATCTAAGTAGAATATGAAGTTTAGAGGGGAATTCAATAACACAGGTTGATCAAAAGAAATTTTTTCTATTTCTTGACACTGAGCTTGTCAAGTTTTGCTTTTTAACATGGGATTTTGAAAAATTATGGTTATTTATATAGGGTACTTCTCTGGATATTATGAGAATATGTTCCTTCGTGCATATTCCTCATGTACACTGCAGAAGAAAACCATGTGACTGCTTTCCTTTCTGTCTGGTCATCACAGATTGTTATTTGGCAGACACCAGGAATCCAAGGACTAAAGGGTACAGAGTATATGTCATAGTACCTTTGCCAGGATACACTGCCAAACTCAGAGACATTCTTCCCTTCCAGGTCTGAACCCTAGAATTGTGCCAAAGATTCTCATGGTTAAATGTTGAGATTAAGGGAGAACTGGGAAATGAAATTAGAATTTTAAGTGAGCCCCTGGTGATAGGTAGCTGCCCAAAGCCTCTCTGGAATTAATCATACAACACTCTTACAATGAACATTCTCTAGCTAGCCTGTCCTCTAGCAGCTGTCTCCACCTCTCTCCTCAAGTGGTTTGGAACCCTTGTCATACAGCACCAGCTTTTGAAAATGGAAGAATAGATTTACTTTTATTTTTATGTGTTTTATTTTACTTTATTTTTTCAGATAGGATCTTGCTCTATCACCTGGACTACAGTACAGTGGTGTCATCATAGCTCACTGCAACCTCAAACTCCTGGGCTTAAGCCATCCTCTGCCTCAGAGTCCCCTCACCCCCAGTAGAGGGAACTACAGGTGCACACTACCACACCCAGCTAATTTTTTTTTAATGTTTTAGAGAGACAGGGTCTTGCTATACTGCCCAGGCTAGTTTTGAACACCTGGCCAGAAGCCATCTTCCCACCTCAGCCTCCCAAAGTGCTAGGATTACAGGCATGAGCCACTCTGCTGGCCTGTTTACTTTTATTTAAATGTGTTTATGTAGAGTAACACCTTCAGCCAAAATGCCTTGTTTTTCCCACCCCATCTCCCAATCCAGATGTATAGCTAGAGTACCGCAGTGCTCTCAATGATTAGCCCATTTTGTGTTTTAACCTACACAACTTGAGTTTCCACAGCCATGAAACTTGCCTGATAGCAACAGTTTATCTGAATGAGCCACCAGTGAAGCTAGAGAAGCTATACTTATTAATTCTAGATATTCTTATCTTTTTTAATAAATGCCTAATAAGATGTAAAATATCGACCTTCATTATCTCCATCTGAACATATCTACCTCAAAATCTGTAGAGAGTCTCGGGTTCATATTGTGTGAATAGAAGCCTTTTAGCATCAAAAGAGAAAATTGTGTTTCTTGATAGAAAGGAAGTGGTCACAGATCATGCCAGCCAAACAAATCTGTCAGCACTTTGAAATATAGAGCCATTAGGTAAGATACTGAGATTAAGATCAGCCTAAATATTTCAATCTAGTTAAGTTGATTTGTATTCTACTTAGAAATTTCACTTTTTAGGGAAATAATTTTCAGATTTTATATAACTATAAACAGCTGAATTATTGTCTTGGATTTTAATTTTTTAAAAAAAAGGCATCCTGAAGACATTTCCTGCCAATTCTTTGCCTCCTAACTTTTTTCCTCCTCTTCCTATAACTGGCTCTTGTTGACTACCAGCAGTGTAGCTGGATATTTAAATCCTGAGAGACTTTCTTATTGTTAGACAGGTCAGTAGTCTGCTGAAACAAGCACAGGAAACTTGAAACACCTAGAGGCTATTTTAAAAATCCCTTGCCACTGACATTTTAGTTAGAATTCTAAAGAGAGAATGGATTGTTTGGATACTGAGCGCTAGTGTAAAAGTGCTGGAGTTTTTAGGCCAACTTTCAAACTGATTAAGTCATTTGACCTGGTGTTGTGTCAGTTGGGTATTCTGAAGCATCAGATGAAAACTAATATCCACTGTGCTATTGGCAGGCAGCCGTTAGGCCTGCCAAGTGAGTTAGAATTGTTTGAATACCATCTATCTACTTGAGCATGGATCGAAGAATTGGGAAAGCAAAGCTTGATGTGTGGAAGATATGCTACTATCTCTAAGTAGGGAGACAAATGGTTGTGTTATTGCAAAGAAGTGCAGACTTCATGAGAGGAGCCCAATGCTTGGTCCTAATGCTTTTGTGGGGTGGCGGGGAGGCCCTCAACATTTCGTTCTTATTTTTAAGTTATATAATATTCAAAATAGCTTTATGCTATTATTTTTGAAAGGCAGTTGTTAATTGTACAACACTTGAGGCAATGTTATAAGCTAAAGATTTTAAATATATCATGTTTTTTAAATTACTGAATGCTGTGACAAAAATAAAACTCTACGTGGGTCCTGTGAAATACTTATATTTACTATTGCTGTGACACTTATATTCAAGGATGTTTCACATTTAAGTGCTTCTATAATGTTATTACAAAACATTACTTTGTGATTTAAACACTGAAATTCCCCTGTGTTCATATTTTTAGTTATACATTTAAATTTTAGTTCCCTGACGTTTATATTTTAATTATAACTTTGGACTTAAATGTGGCCTGTGTAGTACATGCTATAAAAATAAAACTTGTCTGGGACTAAATGAACATACATGTATTTTAATGAAGAGCTGTAGTATCGGTACACTCATTAAACATTACTAATAATAGGATAAGGAATATTGACTGAAACAGACAGGAAACCAGGATGAAAATCAGGCAGAACTGATGTTTTTGTTTACACCACACTAAACTAAAGAGACCTTTTAATGAACTAAAGAAAAATACCAAAACATTTCTTAATTAAAAAACAAATTTGAATCCTGCAACTTGCAAGAGAGGATGACATTATTCTGTACCTTAGCCTTGTGATAAATTCCAAGTATTAAGGAAGATTTGTTTCGGATCCTAAGTGTTCATATAAAGCGTTTTTATAAGCCTTATGCCCTCTTGTGTGTAAGGAAGAAAGTCTTGTTATGAAATACAGTTTTAAGTATGCAAAAGTGCCTTACAAATGTTCTGAGCTTTTCTGTGTTTTTTCTGTAAGATCTTCTTATAAAAGCTTATTTTATGGGCTTTTTTCTTTTATTTTTTTATGTCAAAGCTTGTTTTTTAATCCAAAAAAACTCTTCAGAAGGTCAAATTTTGTAAATTAATAACTTAACCAGCCAAATCATCCCTTCCTCAATCTGTATCCACAACCAGTTTGCCCTCCAGAGAGGCACAGATAAGGGGGTCTGGTCACTGGTTACTGATTGTTTCACTCTTGCACAGTCTACCTGGGGTTTTCCCTCAGCGAAATGTGGTTTGAAAAAAACTTTCCTCCACCACTCTTATTTGCATATTATTTAATTTTCTTTGATAATGTAGCATATCAAATATGTATAGCAGTCTGGTTTGAACCAAATTTAGTAATTATGAAGCAACAATTTATTAGATGTATGTTACCTGTGTATCCTGTTAAACTCCCTCACAGTAACAGTACTTTCCAGTTTTCCACTCACCTCTCTGGCCACTGTGCAATTTTCTTTTCTGGCCTTTGTCTTCCTCATGGCCATTAATGGGGCAAGTATTAGGTCCCCTTCTCATCCCACTCTGTCTCCCTCTCTGAGCGATCTCATCTCTGCCTGTAGTTTCACTTACCACCTCTGAACTTCACGGGAATGAATCATACAGGCACCACAGCCTATCAGGTCTGTCTTAGCTTAACTTACCCAGAAAGAAGAGCCTGAAGTGTAGAGGGCCAGGTGCAGTTTATTAGGGAATACAGTCCCAAGAAGTAGAGTGAGGGACATGGAGAAGGTAGTTTGGTAGAGGGAAGAGCCAGTTTGTGGATAAGGTGTTGAGTTATCTGCCACTGCTCAATCTTACAGGATTGTCCCTGGGATATCATGTCAACTGTGTCTTAAGACTGCATTGTGAGAGGAGGAAGGAGGAAGAATTTTTTCTGCTAGTTTCTGTCTTCCCTTGGTCAGAGATTCACCCTACAGTATGTTAACTCCTCCATACCCCTAAGTAACTCACAGGCTGCTGTGCAAGTGGGGATTTAAAGCAGTGTGAACAGGAGCTGGGTGCACATTGGTGTGTACTTACAGTCCCAGCTACTCAGGACACTGAGGTGGGATGATCATTTGAGCCCAGGAGTTTGAGACCAGCCTGGGTAACATAGTGAGGACCCTTCGCCCCATCTCTTAGAAAAAAAAAAAAGAAAGAAAGAAAGAAAATAGCAAAGCAATGTCAACAT
>VBSM01000813.1:11479689-11507267 GCA_008086735.1 Cheirogaleus medius | reverse complement strand
CCTAATAAATTACTTTTATAGCTTGAAAAGTATAGAGGTATGTTTTAATTCTGTTACAGTGATTCAGACTTTATTCTCATACAATGGTTATTTTTATGAGTGAGGAATAAGTTCACATTCTCTCAACAAGAAAACACTAGTGGAGTTTTAAAATATATATTTATGCTTCCCTAAGATAGTAACCAAGGTTGAAAAAAATAGAGCAGCACCTAATAGGAATGGTTGTGGTTGTTTTTCTCGTGAAGATAAAGTTTTAAGTACTATTTGGCATATTGTTTTTATGGAATTATTACAGGGTTATTTTTAGCCATATGCCTATTAATGTTATTCTTGCTGATGTTAATTTATAGAGATTCGTTTATTTACTTATTTGAGACAGAGTCTCTGTCATCCCAGCAAGAGTGCAGTAGCATCATCCTAGCTCACAGCAACCTCAAACTCCTGGGCTCAAGTGACCCTCCTGCCTCAGCCTCCCAAGTAGCTGGGACTACAGGGACTACTGTTAGCACCATCAGGCCAGGCTGACTTTTTCTATTTTTAGTAGAGATGAGGTCTTGCTCTTGCTCAGGCTGATCTCCTGAGCTCTAGTGATCAGCCTACCTTGCCTCCCGGAGTGCTAGGATTATAGGCATGAGGCACCTGCGCCCAGCCAGATTATAGAGATTAGATTGTTAAAATTTAAATATGGAGAAGGTTGGTGTCAATTTTCAACATTTCTTTGACATATTTTTCTGGGCCTTGGAGAGTATTTCTTTGGGTGAAAATGGGAAAGTAAAAAGATGGAGTTAGTGCATAGTTCAAAAGTTGTTGCAGATGGAATATGTTAGTTCATATTCTCATTTAGTGAATATTATATATCCATTGGTGAATTCACACTTTCAGCAGCATAATATATCTAGCTGTTGCACGGATTTAAGATCATGCATTTATTTGTCAGCAAGAGATGCAGTAGGAAGTGCTTTAAGAAAATGTGAATTGTAAACAAGTGCAATTCTTACAGTTGGTTAGTATGCTTTTGGACTAGCTAGCACTCCTTCATTGACTCGTGCAAATTATTTGAATTTGGAAAATTGTGTTTTCTTACTAAGAATATCTATTTTAAAATCCATTTTTAAAATTTTGAGAGACCATAGAAAGTTCAGGGCAAAAGTCAAGTTTGCAAAATATAGGAATTTTAAATTCCAGTGTAGACTGACCAATTAAAGATTAAATTTAGGTTGTTGATTTAGAACGACAACCTTAATTGATCTAATTGTAATCTTTATTACCCTAAGTGAACATGTTTCCTGAACCGGTTGAGTTACTACTGCATAATGCTGTGCTGGGCAAAGGATAAGGGAGGCTTTTATCCCTGATGGTAGAATGGCATTTTAATGCTGTCATTCTAAAAAGGGCAGAATATGGCAAAAGGGTCTGGTGAGGGCACTAAGGAGGAAAAAGCCTGGAATGACCATATTTTATTCCAAAATGCCTGTGATTCAACAGGTAGAATGGACAAGTTCTTATTATGCCTTTGGGTTATCCTTTAGTTCAATTCTCCATAGCACATAGGGACACCCCTTTGCTTACATAGCAACCATATGTCCTGGATTTCCTGGAAGAGGCCAACTTTTTGGTATTTCATCCTGTTTTTCCCATACATGCACTTAGACTATATGTCCCATTTTTTAATTGTATATTTAGAAAAATGAGTACTGTACAAAATAAGTCACAGTAAAATATTTTGAAACATTTTGCACTGGGAAAGTAACAAGTGTACATAAGACATAGGTTATTAAGTTTGAATCTGCCTTCCTGTAACTGGCAAGTGCTACCTCTGGTGGAATATCCTGGTTTAATGTATATCATTTTAAATGTGACAGTTAAATCAACCTGATTGTGCTGTTTTCTACACATTACTAAAAATTTGAACATTTTTTTGTTAAATAAGCACAGACTATTTTTTAATTTATTTATTTCTGTTAGAAACAACATGTTCTCAAGCTCTCAGTTTCTGCTTTTCTTAGTGAGCAAAAAAGAAAATATATCTTTAACCTGTTTTTAAAAAGAGGGTTGGTATAAAAGTGATTTTAAGGAAGTTAAACAGAACAAATACCCAAAGTATTAACAAATGGAAAACAAAGACTTAAGTTTTAGCCTACTTTCTCTTTCTACATATTCACTTTAAAAATTGTATAAATATTAGAAGATTAGAACTGAGGTGCATAGAACTGTAGCTTTGAGATATTTAAAATCCCTTTCTATGCTTTTCTGAGTCTGGAAAGGAAATCATTGAAGATCCTAACAAAGTATAAATCAAGATTGCATGGAAACCACTTTATAAAACAATGAGTAAATTTGTCATTACAGATTTTCCTAATCCTCTGCAACCCAGAGAGCTTTCTTGTAGGGCAATGTGTTATAGTTTTCTTTTCAAGATGTATTTGTGCTTTGGCCTAGGAAGCATCTCTAAAGTGTTAAGATATTAATACCTTGATTCAGGTATTAATCACCTGAATTAATACCTGATTTTTTTTTTCTAAATATACTATTAACACAGACTGTGCTTCATCCTGCTAACAGGAGAGTCCCACAGCATTCTTCTACCTATGGCTGATGTCTGGGCATGCCTACATGAGACATAATAGTGTATAAATGCACCTAGACTAACAACTCTTTTAAAGTTGTTTTTGCATTAAGTGGAAGTCTTTGCATTCTGAGGAAGACTGCAGGAAAAAAAAAAAAAGAAAAATGTAAGTGAAAGTCTTCAGATGCCAAACTGTTTTTTGATACTATACAAATTCAAATACTAAAATAAAACACTACCTCCTTGTAAGTTGTTGTACAATGTACTTCCTAATTTAGCTGAAGCTGATCTCAAATTTTTAACTTTGCATAGAAAGTGTTAGGAACACTTTTTGTCTCTTTGGTTTATATTTTGTAGTGTTTTCTTTCTCCATGGTGTGTCAGAGATTCTTCTGAGGAGTCATTGAGGCCAGCTGTGAGGGCTTAATCCCTAAGCAGTCAGAGAATTCACTAGGATCGTCTTATCTTCCTGCCTAACCCAGGCCTTTGCATGACAAAAAAACAAAAAACAAAAACTTACTATAGGTTTTGCTCTCTCCTCTT
Source organism: Cheirogaleus medius (assembly GCA_008086735.1). Lineage (NCBI taxonomy): Eukaryota > Metazoa > Chordata > Mammalia > Primates > Cheirogaleidae > Cheirogaleus > Cheirogaleus medius. The sequence goes on along the minus strand of VBSM01000813.1, from coordinate 11,504,159 downwards.
TCTGAGACCTGAAAAGTTTAGGTATCCAGAGACTTCACAGTATGCAAAGTAAGTAGATGAAGCAGAACTGTCAATAGACTACAATTAAGCAATTCAGCTACCTAACTTAACTGTTAATATGAAATGTCCTTTGTTTCTACCAAACAAATAAAGTACAGGCATACCTTGGAGGTATTGCTGGCTTGGTTCCAACCACAGCAATAAAGTGAATATTGCAATAAAGCAACTCACACAAATTTTTTTGTTTCCCAATATATATGAAAGTTATGTTTACAGTACACTCTAGTCTATTAAGTGTGCAGTAGCATTATGTCTAAAAAAAATGTACATACTTTAATTTAAAATATTGCTTAAAAAATGCTAATGATCCTATCAGCCTTCAGCAAGTTGTAAATCTTTTTGCTCGTGGAGGATCTTAGCTTGGTGTAGATGGCTGCTGACTCATCAGGGTGTTGGTTGCTGAATGGTGGGATGGCTGTGACAATTTCTCACAATAAGATAACAATGAAGTTTGCTGTATCAATTGACTCTTCCTGGCCAGGTGTAGTGGCTCATGCCTATAGTCCCAGCACTTTGAGAGGCCAAGGCTGGAGGATTGCTTGAGACCAGGAGTTTGAGACCAATCTGGGCAACAGAGTGGGACCCCATCTCTTTAAAGAAAAGGAAAAATTGACTATTCCTTTCCAGAAAGATTTCTCTTTGATAGCATTTTGCTCACAGTAGAACTTCTTTCCAAATTGGAATCAGTCCTCTCTAATCCTGCCACTGCTTTATCAACTAACTTTATGTAATCTCAATTCTTTGCTGCCATTTCAGCAATGTTGAGAGCATACCTAGTATGCCTCTTCATCAGGAGTAGAGTCCATCTTAAGAAACTGCTTTCTTTGCTAATCCCTAAGAAAAAACTCATCATCTTCTTCGATGCAGAAGAAACTGCATCTCATTCTTTTATCATGAGATTGCAGCAACTCAGTCACATGTTCAGGCTCCACTTCTAATTCTAGTTCTCTTGCTATTTCCATCACATCCACAGTTATTTCCTCCCCTGAGGTCTTGAACCCCTCAAAGTCATCCCTGAGGGTTGGAATCAACTTCTTCCAAACTTCTGTTGATGTTGATATTTTAACCTCCTCTTATGAATCACAAATGTTTTTAATGGCATCTAGAATGGTGAGTCCCTTCCAGAAGGTTTTCAATTTACGTTGCCCAGATCCATCAAAGGAATGAATCACTATCTAGGGCAACTATAGCCTTACAAAATGTATTTCCTAAATAATAAGACTTGAAAATTGAAATTACTCTTTGATCCATGGGCAGCAAAATGGATGTTCTATTAGCAGGTATAAAAACAACATTCACAGCCAAGCATGGTGGCTGACCCCTGTAATCTTAGCACTCTGGGAGGCCGAGGCATGAGGATCAGCTGAGGTCAGGAGTTTGAGACCAACCTTAGCAAGAGCAAAATCCATTCTCTACTAAAAATAGAAAGAAATTAGCTGGGCAACTAAAAATCAAAAAAATTAGCCAGGTGTGGTGGTGCACGCCTGTAGTCCCAGCTACTTGGGAGGCTGAGGCAGGAGGATTGCTTGAGCCCAGGAGTTTGAGGTTGTTATGAACTATAGTGATACCACAGCACTCTAGCCCGGGCAACAGAGCAAGACTCTGTCTCAAAAAAAAACAAAAAAAAAACCAACATTCATCTACTTGTACATCTCCATCAGAGCTCTTAGGTGACCAGGTACATTGTCCATGAACAGTAATATTTTGAAAGGAACCTTTTTGTCTGACCAGTAGGTCTCAACAGTGGGCTTAAAATATTCTGTAAACCATGATGTGGTGTCATCTAGGCTTTGTTGTTCCATTGGTAGAGCACAGGCAGAGTAGACTTAGCAGCATTCTTAAGGGCCCTAGGATTTTCATAATGGCAAATGAGCATTGACTTCAACTAAAAGTCGCAGGCTGGATTGATCCCTAATAAGAGAGTCAGCCTGTCCTTTGAAGCTTGGAAGCCAGACATTGACTTCTCTCTAGCTAGAAAAGTTCTAGATGGCATCTTCTTTCAGTAGAAGGCTATTTCATCTACATTGAAAATCTGTTATTTAGTGTAGCCACCTTCATCAATGATTTTAGTTAGATCTGGATAACTTTCTGCAATTTTGACATCAGCACTTGCCGCTTCACCTTGTACTGTTTTGTTATAGAGATGGCTTCTTTCTTTAAACTTCAGGAGCCAATCTTTGCTAGCTTCAAACTTTTTAAATGCAGCCTCCTCACCTCTCTCAGCCTTCACAGAATTGAAGAGAGTTAGGGCCTAGTGTGGATTAGGCTTTGGCCTAACAGAATGTTGTGGCAGATTTGATCTTCTATCCAGACCACTGAAACTTTCTCCATATCAGCAGTAAAGCTATTTTGCTTTCTTATAATTTGTGTGTTCACTGGAGTAACACTTTTAATTTCCTTCAAGAACTTTTCCTTTGCATTTACAACTTTGCTGACTGGCACAAAAGGCCTAGCTTTCAGCCTGTCTAAGCTTTTGGCATGCCTTTCTAAGTTTCATCATTTCTAGCATTTGATTTTAAGTGAGAGATGTATAACTCTCCCTTTCACTTGAACACTTAGAGGCCATTATAGGGTTATTAATTGACCTAATTTCAGTATTGTTATTGATTGTTATTAATTGGCCTAATTTCAGTATTTTCTCAGGGAATAGGGAAGCCCAAGGAACAGGAGAAAGATGAAGGAACAGCCAGTTCCAGCATTCAGAACACACACAAGTATCAATTACATCTGTAGTCTTCTATGGGTGTGGTTTGTGGCACCCCAGGACAATTACAATAGTAACATCAAAGCTCACTTATCACACATCACCATAGACGATATAATAATAAAAAGGTTTGAAATATTGCAAGAATTGCCAAAATGTGACAGAGACACGAAGTGAGCAGCACATGCTATTGGAAAACAGCATTGATAGACTTGCTCGATGCGGGGTTGCCACAAACCGGCAATTTGTAAAAAATGCAGTATCTAGGAAGTGCAATAAAGCAAAGCGCAATAAAACAAAGCAGGCCTGTAAATGTCAGTAAATCAGAAAGTAAGGTAATATGAATTGCTTATATTTTACATATATTCTGGTTTGATAATTCAAATTCCATCTCATTTTTTGCTAACAGTGGTTTGAACTAGATATCCATTTGGATTCAATTTTCAGCCTTAATTATGTGGCCACACACATTTACACAGATTCTTCTGTGGTCAGAAATTATTGACTTCTGTTATGTTTTCAAAGCCTGCCAAATGCTTTTTTTTTTTTTTTTTAATAAGCAAATCTACCCATAAAAAATCCTGTGAGGGCTACCCTTTGGCTAAGAGTATTGTTCTTGAAATTTGTTTTTCATTGTTAAGTTATTTTGTAGCTGATTGAACAAAATGAATTTTTTCTTTTGTAAGCATTCTGTTCATTGACAAGGCAGATGTGGCTAAGAGGGATGAGAAAGTAGATACTAAGAATGAAACTTGTAACCAATACACCAATAATTGAATTGTGAATTATACCCCAATTAAAACTGCTTAATTGATAACTTTTAGCTCTTTTCCAGCTTCTAACCATGGGAAAATGAGTGAGTGGTAACAGAACCATAATGTTTTTACAAAGGCAGACACCTTTATTTTCATTTCATTTAAACTCCAGAATATGAAAAGGAAGAGAACAAATGCCGGTGTACAGTAGGGGAACTATATAAACACCTCCAGGACCTCTGTAATAACCCTTCTATTGCTCTGAGGTCTGCCACACAAACTCAGCATGTGAGCAAATTATTTGTGCCTCGGGCCGTATTAAGTTGTTAGGGAAGTTTCTGGGGAAGGTCCACCAGCTGGTGTAGAGAGCTATTTTGCCTGTCTTAATTGCATAGTCCTTAGAATTTTTCTGATGTGTAAAACCACAGACCAGAATGAAGCCGCCTTTTCTCAGCATACTTTCTATATAATGAATTCAAATATTTGTGTTAGTTTTAAATGTCAAAAAGGAAAGAAAAAAATTTTAAAAATTTACTTTATGCCAAACAGTTTTCTTCTGAATAACTAAAAGGATTTTTTTCCCACCTTAACTTCAAATCCTCTGAGTTTGGGTAGGGGTCAAGTTCTAGCCTCCATTTTCGAGATGGCAGGGAGGTTAAGTGACTAAGCCAGCTGTCTCAGTACATCGCAGTGCTAGGCAGCAGCAACACAGTAGATGCCTCTTCTAGAGTTATTTTTATTATTTGGACAAGATGTGTCTGATTGGCACTTTGAGCCGTTGAGCTGCCTCTCAGAGGTCCTCTGGCACACAGAGTCAGCATGAAAGCCAGAGATACAAGATAAAGCATTTCAGAAAACACCGAAGTTGAATTCAAAAGATCTGGTTCAAGTCTCTGCTACAACTATCATAACGACCTTGTAAAAATCATGCCTTTTTTGCCTACCATACAGAATGCTTATGACAGAGGTGGTATAGCTTGTACTCAGGCTCAAATCCTGGCTCTTCCACCTCTGTTCTCAGTTTCCTGATATGTAAAATGAAAATGGTTCCTACCTTGTGGATTATTTGTAAGGCTCTTAGCATGATTTGGGGTGTTTAATAATCCTTCTTTAAATGGGAACAGCAGTAGCAGGTATACTGTATATTGATATGCAGTCAGAGGAGATAAAATATGTATATAAATACCTATAATATAAGGTAAAAGGGTATAGGTTCAATAAGCATAAAGTAAAGTTCTTTGGTAATTACAGAAAGGAGGGATTATTTCCCCCTGGTTTGTCATGGAAGTATTCTTGGAGGAGGTAGTTTTGGGGCTTGGCCTAAAAGATAATAAAGATTTGGACAGGCCAAGGCTGGAGGAATTGAAAGTGGTGAAGGACATCCAAGGAGAAGCAAGAGCATAAACAAAATTAAGTATTTTGTCACAGTGATTATATTGATTTTAAGAAATTATTACATTTCATTCATCTTTTGGCCTTGTATCTATGTCTATATGAACATACCCTACTATTTTAGGTACTGGAAATTCTTACAATACTTTTGTTAAAACAAACAAAATACTTTTAATTTGTACAGAAAACTAGTACGATATTTTGTTATTTCCAGCAGCGATTGGTAGAATGGGAGAAGCCCAGTTTAGAAGCACTAAATTTTTCATTTATTTCTATAGCTCTGTGCCAAGGCCGTCAGCTGCAACCTTGGCCCAAGATTGCTTTCCTAAAATGTTTGCCATATTCAGAGAGCAGGAGAAGGTTTAAGCGACCCCATGTAAATTTGGCACCACCACTATAAATGTAACCCCAAACTCACAAGTAGCTAGTGATATCTAGCAGGCAGCCATAAATCATGTGATTTATTAACACTATTCGTGGTCTTTGCTGCATTTTGCCACGGTTAGCAAACTTCAGGCAAGAACTTGGCTATGTAGCTATGATTCACACATCATTGTCTTTAGTTTATCAAATTGGAACGACCGATGAATGAATATCAGGCCTTAGAGCTGTTTTGCAGTATATAGATGAATCCTATAGCTTAATTCAATAATATTTGAAAAAATAAGAAATAGGGGTTTTTCTTTATTGATATTAGGAAATTATAAATTCATAATAATCATTGAAATAGGCCCCAACTTTTAGACTATAGTTATGCTCAACAATTTCTGTTTACCATTAGTATGATTTCCTTCTTAATGTTTTTTAAATGTAGAATATCATGAGTTGCATTTATAATATATTTTAGTTGATGTAATAAGCCACTAAAGCTCCTGTTTTTTCATCGAATCTCTGAGATAGATATCTCTGATATTAGATGAATATAGTCTATTTCCTATGATTATGCTGTTGTACATTTACATTTTGAATATGAAGTTAACATATTTTGTGTGAAATGCCTTGATTACATTGCATATTCTGAAAACTCAAACTATTCCAATAAACTGTTAGTTCAAGAGCAAAATGACTATATGATGTGACATTTATATTAAATGTGATTTTCATCTAGTATATAGAGTTTTCTGTATAACAAACTTAATGCCATCCAGTTCTGGTTGCATTGTAAACTTGAGAGTGAGCTACAGTGATTTGTCATAAGTATCCCACTATGGAATTTGTTTGGAATGCATTGTAACATAGTTTTCATTTTTTAATAATATAAGATCAGCATTATTCAGTATGAAATATATTGTTATATAGCATAATTCAAAAATGTCTTCCTGATACTATCACCATATTGTATTAATTTTAACTTGATGTCTTCATTGTCTAACACTTTCTGTACTTTCTGTGCTTATTCTTAATATTGCTGAGAATTATGTATGAATATATGTCTTTGTTACCAGTGTATGGCTAATACCAAGAACATCAGTTACCATTTTAGAAGTGAAGTACTTTCAAGCTATCAGTCTTGTGTAGGACACTTGTTAGGAGCTTAAAATGCTCTGATAATTCTGATTATGTGGTAACAGATTCCAGAAATTATTAAATTTACTTTAAAAGGCCAATGAATCTCTATATTTTCCTCCATTGATAATTTTTATTAGTCTACACTGGAGTATGATAATGTGTGATGAAAAAATACAGCTTTTCACACATTTTGTTTGCTATGCATGACCAACACTGAATCTTTGTGTTTCTCCACCCCAGCTCAGGGAATTTTCTCAGTCCTTTCCCTACCCCTCTTTGCTAGGCACCATTCTAGGCAGACAAAAGGAAGTAAGTGGGATTCAGGACAGGAGAAGACTTAATTGATACCTGTGCATTTGCAAGTTAAGGAAAGAACCAGACCAATGACCAATTCTTCATCAACTTTCAGTATGGAAAAATTGCTTTAGATACCTTCCCACCTCACCTTTTGCATCTCTCATTACCCATAATACTCCTAATTATCTCCATATCTAATAGAAGAGTTCTTTTACAGCATACACAGGGTAACTTGTTATCATCAGGGACTCTAGAGCCACTTATCAGCAGTGTGACCTTGGGCAAATTACTTAATCTTTCTGTGCCTCAGTTAGCTTGTCTGTAAAATTGGGGTGGTGTGTAATAGTACACCATCCTAATAGGGATGTAAAATGCATCTAACAGTGCCTACCATATAGCAGACACTATAGAAGTGTTAGCAGCAGTAGTATTATAATAAAATGTTTCATTAAATACAAATTAGATTAAGGCCATCTGTGGGTAAGACTTCATATGCACACCTAGAAGAGAATCAGTAAATGTTGCATACTGAATGTTGCATTAGTGAAAGACCTGCCTTTTCTTACAGGTTGCCCCTTCCTTGCTCAAAATTACCTCTGTGCTCCGTGGCATTTTTACCCCGGCCATTCACCACCATTCAGGGAGGTCAAGTCTTTTCACTGATACTTTTTTGATAGTTTTTATATGACAAAATCCTTATTCTCTTTATAACTTAAGTTAATAAGGCATTATAAATGAATTACCAAAAATTAAAAAGATTATCTTTTTTCCCTTAAAACGTTTATTCTTTCAGTATATACTCTAGTAAGGGTGTAAGAGAAAAAAGGATTTAGAACAAATCACACTAAGGTAAGAATGACTAGGGTCCCCACTCTAGGAATGTTTTCTGTTTAGATCATATTAATTGGTAGACTTCTAGGCAATCTGGAATTAGGAAGCCGCATAAAACCTGGATACCCAAATAAGTTTAACTTCTCACATCAAAGAAAATATTGTCTTAAGCAATGAGAAGTCACAGATTGAGTTTACCATAAATTTACTCGTAATAACTGGCAGTAGTCCCAGCCGTCACCCCCAGGTCTCATGGAATAGTTAGGCCAGGAGACCCTCATGTCAGCGACTTGAGATGGCCTGACCTCCTAGGTCCTCAGTTGCCAGAAGTCTGCAGAGAGGTCCTCAGAGTAACTTCTTGATCTGATGAATGGCTCTCTCCCCTACCATTGTTTTTCTAAAATGTTTGGCAAGCTTTTTAAAAATAGTACATAAACTGCTAATTATTTCTCCTTATTACCACTCAGTGTAATGTGGTAACAATTGGCTAACTCATTAAATATGTTTCACATTGAATCCATTTTAAGTTTATTCCAATACAGTTCTAAGCTCCATTGATCCTCAGTGGTTGTCATTTACTGTAACATAGCATGGTCCTCAGTTTTCAACTCAAAGGAATTAGAGGAATTAATGCTAGCCATTTTCATTAAGCCAATTTAATTAATATGTTAAAGACCTTAATGTTCTTGATAAATCAAAATGTGCAGAACATGTGAACTGTGACACTGGGCTTCATTTCAAAATAGCATGTTTACATGTCACTGTTGTGGCTCTTTTGCACCTCTAATTGTCATAAAGCTCTGGCTTACATTTAACAGAAAATCAGCAACTCCTGCAGAGGAGCTTAGCCTCTTAGCACAAGTGAATAATTATCTTTAGTAGTAATGAGGACAGTCTTTGAAGGTAAGCTGGAACCTGACCTCTAAAGCAACAATATTGTCAAAGTTTTTTTTTCTCATTTATGGTAGATTGGCTATTTAATCTATTATGTAAATGTACTTTCTACTTTTTTCCAAGAAGACAAAATAAAGCCAATATCTGGGGCAGCAGGGGCAGTGCTCTTGATTAACTCCCCTCAAGCAGTAAACCAGTCTAGAAAGGACACCTGTTTAGCATCTGAATAACATCAACTATTGACTTAAATTTTTAGATTTATTTTTAGAACCTCCCAAACATAGGATACTATTCTAGAACCTAATAAGGATATCCCCATTAAATATATATAAAATGTAGGTTTTCGACTTACTGGGATGAAAAAAGGAAAAAAAATGTAGAAAGCTATACTCTAAGAATTCATTTAGAAATTTTATTTTACTGTGCTGGAAAATACTGTGTAAAGTTCTACTTAAATTCAAAGCAAGCAGATTAATCCTGATCTTAAATCAGAATTTAATTATGTAGTACTTATTTCTTTACCTTAAAATGTGAAACAAATAGTTATTGTAGACAGAGTTGGTGTTGTGAGAAAGTACTGCTCCAGTTACTATAATTATGAGATAATTAAATAACCTTTCTGAACTTCAGTTTCCTCATTTACAAAATGTGAATAATTCTTGTACTGCTTCTTGGGGTTTGTGGTTGGAATCAAATGAGATAATATATGAGAAAATGCTGCTTTAATTACCAAGTGTTTTTCAAATGTATGTGAAGTCTTAAATGATAAAATTAGCAATATAGACTGTGGGCTACAGATACACATCTGTATCTGGGAAGATCATTTTACCTAATATCCTGTGAAAAGCAAACATTTTGCAACCCAAGCTCTAACTGACACTCGAGTTTTCATCTTTATTTTTATGTCATTCAAAGGGATGCTGCTTCATGTAACTGATAGCTAACATTTATTGACTTCTTACTATTTTTTACATATTATTTCTATTATTTAACTCTTACCTCTACATTTTATTTCATTTAATCCCCAACAATCCTATGAAGTAGGTAATGTTATTAGCCCCATCAAGGGAACTAGAATAAAATTGTTTAAAGAATTATCCAAGATCACACAATGGTGAAGTAAAGATTGAACTTAAGAGCTCTGATTCCAAAGCCAGACAGCTCCACTTGCCTTTGCAGTAGGCAATTTGAATCACACTAGGTATAATATTGTTCATCTCATATTAAAGTCCCCCCAAAAGTCATAAATATTTTAAAAGCCTACTGTCATGAAATAATTTTAGAACTGGTGGTACCATAACTTTTAGCCATAAAAGGACCCATTAGTTTTTGCTAATTAAGAGTACTGGACACATTCATTACCTGACTTTAAGATGAAAGTGGATGACTCTGGTTTCTCAGAGACCACCAGTGGTTGTACTTTGGCCAAATTGGAAATTCTTTAGCCAGAACAAGAAATCCTGGTAGAAGGAGCTAATTTCTACCTTCACTTTCTACCTGGTTCCTCCCAGACGAGATCTGCAAAACTCTCTGTATCTCCAAATCCCTTTAGTTTCCTAGCCCTGAAATGCCCTTCAGTTTCCTAGCTCAAGCCTCGCTGGAGCACAACTGGTCTTTTTTTTTTTTTTAATGAAAAGAATTACTTAAGCCATTTTAATCGGATGCCTACAAAAACCGACCAGAACAGTAGATAGCAAAAGAAAAATGTATTCAGTTAATTGTGAGAGTTATGCAAGTATGCCTCACATTTGCACTTGATCTTAGCAAAAAGGCCAAGAAGCAGTGTGTCTCACATTTTCACAAAATTTCTTGTTTGACCAAGTTTCTACCCTCAGAGCAGCAGTGTGCACTTATGAACATAGGTACATATTCTTTAGAGTTGAATAGCTTCCCATAACAATTAACACAGCTATTGAAGAATGCTTTTTAACTCTTCCTGTATTAGGAGACCAGCAACAAAGATACCACCCAAAGTGTGGCACTTTACCACCAGGGATGTGCAGAATGATTGCTGGTAGTAAAAAACAAACATTTTATTCAGCCACATCCTTCTACATGGCAATAAATAATAAATAACATTTTAAAAATTTATAATTACATATGTTAAGTTTAATTTATGTTAGGAAAAGTGTGTACCTAATACACCAAAGCCATGTTTTCATGATTTTTTTTAGTTAAGGTTAAACTAGATATTTTATTTTTTATAAAGGACTGAAATAGGTATTTTAAAAAGTCAAGTTTAAATATTAAATAAAGAATACTACAGGTAGTACATGAAAATAGGCAAGTACACACATGAGATGTAGAAAACATCGGCCCAAGACTGATGGTTTTCTACAGTGCAGTGTCCTGTATAACAGAGTCTTGATGATCCAGCCTTTATAACAGTCTGTAATGAAACCTTTAGATGGGTTATTCCTTTCATTATAGTGAGCTCATTACAGAATATTTTGCCCAGCTTCAAAATAGCAGTTAATCCCATAGCCCTGTTTACTTATTTCTCTTAGAACAATGTATTTATTATTTGTCAGCTTTTTCATAATGGGGGAGGCTCCATAGAGTTTACTATGATGTGTTTGCAAAATGAATGCAAAACAGCAATTATTTTTCTTGGTAATTTAAATGAGATATCACTATGGAAAAGTCTACGGTAAAGCTTCAGAACTGTTTCTCCCTGAAAAAAAATAGGGATTCAGTAAGTGAAGCTGGCCACAAGGAATATATAAGTGCTCTTTTACATACGAAATGTATGCTCTATTGGGATTTCAAAGTAACTGTTGATCAGATAATATACATTATTACATACGTTTATATTTTTTTAATTTGGCTGCATGAGAAACCTCACAGTTAAAGATTTTTTTCCTTGACTTTTGATCTTATAAGGATATTTTTCACTTTGTGGCTGTATTTGAAAATAATTTGAAGGCCTAAGAATTATGCTTTGGGAAAGTTTTTTGTTGTTTAATCTGTTGTTTTTCAGTGAAAAACCAATGCCAGAAATGATGTGAGTTTTGGAATCCATCTGACTTGGTTTAGAATACTGACTTGCTCCGTTGCTTTGGGCAAGTTGGCTAACTGAGCTTCAGTTACAGAAACTAAACATGGGCCTAAAAATCCCTACTTCGTGGGGTTGCAATCAAAATTAATGTGGGAGCCAGGCTCCCACCTGTAATCTTAGTTATTCTGTTGGCTGAGATGGGAGGATCACTTTGAGCCTAGGAGTTCAAGACCAACCTGGGCAACTCAGTGAGACTTTGTCTCAAAAAAAAAAAAAAAAAAGATTAATGTGGATTCTCTAAATCTATCAATGCCATACTGCAGTGTTGGGACAGAGTAGCTATTAGTTTTGTTTTCAGCAATCTATAGTTGTACCATGAACTATTGATATGTAACTCCATCGTTCAAAGCCTCACTGTACTTCTAGGCAGCCTTCTTTTCTCAGGCTTCCCTTACAAAGCCTCCTTACTCTTGTTCCACATAGACCATTCTAAATTTTGCTACTCACCAACTGTCTATTTTCAAGCCATTTCTTCTACCCACCTCCTTTTCCGTCAGATCTGCATCTTATTTTTCCTTTTTATTTCAGTCTTTACTGTTTTCTCTGGACTTCCAGTTGACAACACACAATTTAGCAGTTGGTTTTTCTCTCTCCTCAATTCAAATGTTATTTCTCCAACCAAATTGTAAGTACTCAAGAGCAAAGAAGACTATATCCTATACTTTTCCCATATTATTCCTAGTTGTCTAGCATAGTGCCAAAAACAAAAAAGGCATTAAATCAGACCCATTGAGAAAATGGGTAAACAATGGTCCTAAAGTAAAATAAAAGCACAACACATTCTGATACATTTAGTTTGGGGATAGTTATACTACAATGAGTATCTGCCATAGTACTTTATTTATAGCAGTCTTGAAGAAATAGTCATTAAATCTACTTAATTTAGGGGAGGTATCTAACTACCCAGTAATGGAAATACAATGGAGAAAAGAAGAAATACACTGAATTACTGATGTCAGAAGACCTGGATTCAAATTCTGCTACTCTAATTGCATGACCTTAGGCAAGTCATCTAACCTTAGGTGTAAAATGGGGAGAGAGGAGTACAGAGGGGATGGGGAGAACAAACCAAATCACTAAAAAACAGACTTGTACTCCTAAGATTTAAGTCTTGGCTCTGGAACTAGCTAAATGTGTGTTCTTAAGTAAGTCATACATCTCTTGATTTCCCTCATCTTTAAATTGAGCATGACAAAATCCATCTCACAGGGCTGTTAGGATTAAATTAGAACATGTATGTGTTGATGCCTGGTATATCATGGGCAGGTACTAAATGGTGTATTTATTTTTAAATAAAACATAGCCTTGGTTGTAAAATGAGGGACTTAGGTTAGACAATCACTGAAATCCCGTTGAGGTCTGTCTTAGTTTGGGTTACTGTAACAAAGTACCATGGCAGTGTGGCTTATAAACAACAGAAATTTATTTCTTGAAGTTCTGGAGGCTGGAAGTCCAAGATCAGAGTGCCAGCGTGGTACTGTGGTAAGGGCACTCTTCTTGGTTGCAGACTACCAACTTGTATCCTCACACTGCAAAAAGAAGATGAGAGAGCTCTCTGGGGTCCCTTTTATAAGGACACTAATCCCATTCATGAGAACTCTGCCCTCATGACCTAATCACTTTCCAAAGGACCACCTCCTAATACTATCACATTGAGGGTTAGGATTTCAACATATAAATGGTGGGGGGGGGGGCACAAACATTCAGTCTATAACAAGCTCTAGCATTCTATGTCAGCCACCTCAGAGAGAATATGTGATGATAGGTAAAGAATGAATATTGTTATTTTTAAGCTCATCTGGGATTCCTGACTTACCTGAAGTACACAATTGTAGCAAATAAAGAGAGAAAAATAGATAGATCTAAACTAAATAAGGTACTAGTAAAATGTATTTTATTATTCACATTATGTCTTTACCCTTATAGTAATACCAATAGACATCTGTGGCATCTTACCCCCAGGTTTCGACATTCTATTCTGCCCAGTAAGAATTGTGTATTGCAGTCTTGGGATGATCACATATCTCAGTAATAACTTAAAGTAGAGTTGAACCTGTAATGTTGACAGGCAATTCACTGGCAGAAGAAGAGCTATGTTTTAAAATGCTTATATCAGGTTTGACTTCTCCTTAGTATACATGATTAAACAAGCAAGAAAATGTAGCATCGATTAACTACATTTTTCAGTGAAGGATTCTGCCTATTGAGAAAAACATAGTACACTGTCAGTGGGTTTTTGTATTTGAAGCACTATTTCTAAAATAAACAAATTTAGGGTTTTTCCCTTCATTTTCACAACCTTTCTATATATACAAATCTTGAATATAGTCCTTTTCTGGCAAGTTTCTGAATAAGGGTTTATAATACCTTGTCTATCTGGCAAATAACCATGTTGGCAAATGTTTCCAGGCTCACATACTATTAATATGAATCTTCAGGTAAAAGAAGCTGGTTATCTCTCAGGCAGATTGGAAAACTTACGAAGATTGTAGGAATAAGAGATTTCCTGGGAAGGCATGTTTACCAACCATCAAATATGAGGCCCCAAGTAATAGATTAGAATCTACCAGTTGATCTTAAAATTGGGTCTTCTATGTCTCCAGAAGAGATAATGCTGCTGTGTCCTACCCTTTCCCTATCTGATTTGCCACAATTCCCAGGATGGTACTACCCTTTCTGCTTCCTGAGGGATCTCACCATTTAGGGAATGAAAAAGTCTTTGCTCACAAAAAGGTTTCAGATCCTGCCATCTTTGATCCAGGGGGCATACAGACAAGTCCTTGCAGGCCAAGTCCATGGCTGGGTGGTATGCTATACTATAGTATATGCCACAATGTTTGGCCAACCAAGAAGGAATCAAATCATGTCTTCCTTCAAAAACACTGACATTTAGGGTTTTGGTTTTGTTTTTATTTTTCCTAAATTTTTTTTTAAAACATTTCATTCACAACATTTCTAAGGGAAACAGAAATTTTAAATAGATGAGACAAAGTAGAAAAATCTAATTTGGTTGATCATTTCTGAGATTACCTTAAATTTGTGTAACTTCAGTTTCAATGTTCACATTTGTTCCAAGTAAATAGTTGGAAAACTTAAGAACAGCATTTGATACCACAGTTGATATTCTGGAAGCATATAAATAATAAATTGGAAAACAGTAAAACTAGGAAAAACAGTTTTTAACAGAAATGTAAAAGGATATAATAAGTGTATACTTTCTCCTTAAGCCTTTCAATAATATGAAGGTTTATTTTTATAAAGATAAACTCCAGGTCTTGGAGTTCAAGTTCTTGGCCCAAATTGTCTCTATAAATCTGTTTTATGGAAATCAGTTCACTCCACTTAGGTTTTAAGTACTGATTTTAAAGGATGACTACTGAACAATGGTATTCAGACAGTTTTAACCATGTAACCCTTTCTTAACACAGAATATTTCATGAAAATACAGTGTCTAAAATCCCCTCTGTTTGAAGTGGGGTGAAGGAAGGAAAACAAGTGCATGTGTACACACAGACATGCACATATATGTGCATAAATCTCCTGTGGTTCCAAAGATTACAGTTTGAAAATCACTGGTATTTTACTATCTTTCATTAAAATGACTGATAGCTTCTGTTCTTAGGGTTCTGAAGTAGACCCTTGAGCAATAATTAGTTTAAATTAAAAAATACATACTTCAGGAAAGAGATTACTGAAGGAGGGTAGCAGCAGTGGCATTCTTCTTTAATCTCTCCATAAAAACAGAAAGAACAAGTAGGATATCAAAATAAAAAACCTATACATAGTAACTACCTCAAAACCAGATATTACCTCTAACCCCAGATATTAGCAGGTAAAGACAGACAACCAACTACCAACTACAAGATCAATGGGGGAAGAAGCAAAGGAAAGAAACAGGGCAACTGATGGGCCCTGAAAGGAGGGCCCTCTAACTGCCAGCAAGTACTCACTGGGAAGCACAGCAGGCCGATCGCAGGGCAGCTGCTGAGACTGGGTGGGCGTTTTATAGTATCTAACTTGTGGGTGAATACAGGGCAACTGGAAATAGATTCAGATTGATGGTGCTAGAGCAGTCTAGACTTTATAAACTCTTGAAGCAAGCAAACCAAAGCTCTCTGCAAAAACAAATGCTGTCACTGAGGAAAGCTGCTTAAAATAGAGTCCAAATTGAACAATACAGGGGAGAAGAAAAAGAAAGTCCAGATAAAAAGTGGATGAGGGCCAGGTGCTGTGGCTCATGCCTGTAATCCTAGCACTCTGGGGGGCCAAGGCGGGCAGATCGTTTGAGCTCAGGAGTTCAAGACCAACCTGAGCAAAAGCAAGACCCTGTCTCTACTAAAAAAATAGAAATTTGCTGGACAACTAAAAATATATAGAAAAAATTAGCCAGGCATGGTGGTGAATGCCTGTAGTCCCAGCTACTCAGGAAGCTGAGGCAGAAGGATTGCTTGAGCCTAGGAGTTTGAGGTTGCTGTGAACTAGGCTGACGCCAAGGCACTCTAGCCTGGGCAACAGAGTGAGACCCTGCCTCAAAAAAAAAGTGGGTGAGGACAAAAGAGGAGGCAGTCCCACAAAATGGGAGACCCTGTTTTTTTAAATCACTTTGTAAAAACAGCCACAAAGAGAGCTCTCAAATCATGAAGTTGGGAAGGACTATCCTTTTGAAAGTATAGGAAACTTCATTTTTTTAAAAAAAAAAGAATAAAATAAAAATTGTTAAGCAGAGTTTTTTTAAGAAAATAAAAAGAATAAAAGGCAAAATAATTTTTCTACAATGAAAACATGCCCCCAAAAGTCCATAAAATAGATGAAAACTATAAAATATTATTTTAAAACAAGCTAAAAGAAATTTTTTAAATGATAGAAGAAAGGAAAGAAATGTAAATTAAAATTATAAAAGACACAGAAATTAGGTGATTGTAGAAGACTCCATAGAGAGTATCATGTTTAAGATAATCAAGAAAGGAAAACATGAGCCTCTTACTTTCTATCCAGCCAAACTTACCTTAAGTATTACTACCCCAGACAAATAGGATGAACACTCCAAGAATCAGATATTGTTCACATGAGCCCTTGCTGAGAAATCTAGAGAATGAGCTTCACACAACCAAAATGAAAATCAAAAACTGGAAAGACATCAGAGCAAAGGCTGGTGAAATTCTGTGTTTCCTAGCACTTAGGTAGAGATCCATATGACTTGAGTTCTGGCCCTGACACGGAGTGGCAGAAATACAAGGTATATCCAGGCACCGTCCTCCACATACTCTTCAATAATTGATCAGCTGGTGCAAAGAGTCCAGCAAAGTATTCTTTGTCATCAGTAGAAATCACTTTACATTTAGTCTAGATATCTCAAAATAATGTTTATACTTTCCTACTTCAAAATTACAATGATTATTAGACCTAGCAGATTAGATTGGATTTTGTTGTTTTAATAAGGAATTACATCTGTAACCCAAAATTTGTAAATCCTTTGATAACTGCATTCCAATATAATCTGTATTTTATGCATTTTCTGTTACGGTTTTAAAACATCATTTTGAGAAAAGGTCCATAATGCTTCACCAGACTGCCAAATGAGTCCATGGCACCGAAGAGATTAGGAACTCTGGATTTAAATGGAAGGAGACAGGGTCTGTAAATGAATATAGGAGCAGAGTCCCTTCTTCCCACTTCATCAACGCACACTGAAAATGGCTTGAGCAAGAAATAAACTTTTGTTGTGTTGAAAATGAAAAAAAAGCATGAAAAAAACATTAATTTTATTCAAATGCTCTTGTAGAAAGGACATTAGTTTTTTCTGAATGTTTTATTAGCTTTCTGTTATTCAAAATCAGTTTAAGTGGTCTTTGCTAATTATCCCCAGGGGTCAAAAGAAGCGCCAACCTGTGTTTAATTTCTGTGGTTGGGCATACTAGACCAAAGTGAACATTTCTGTCTCACAGTTGTTCTAATTCTCACTTTAAAGGACAAATTTGGTTCAAAGTGCCCTTCCCCAAGGGGACCATGCAGATTTCAGATACATGTAAATATATTTCTGTGCATTTATTTTAGTACATTTCTGATAATCTGTCACAAAAAAACCTCATGGGATTATGGCATAATGTATAATCATGGGCTTTACTGCTAAAGGGGACTTTAGCAGTATCTAATCGACCGTCCTCATCTTCATAAGAGTAAACTAAGGACCAGAAAAGTGCGAATTTACATAGGGTCAAATTTACCCATGGTCACATAACCAGGGTGACAGTCTAGGCTAAAACTACAGTTTCCACACATGTGATAAAAACATGCATTGTACCAACTCTGGTCTTACATACTCTTCCATCTTTTTCCTCTTTCCTCCTTCCTGTCACAGCAGGTGTCAGTGCTTCTGTCTGTGGTTTAATCCTCCCTCCTGTTTGTGCACTTTGTATCCCATCCCCTCGTTTCCTCCTCAGTCTACAGTCCTCTCTGCCTCTTCACATCCAGACTTATAGAAAGAGAAACACATTGTCTCTCCTTTAATCTCTTTTTCCATTCCTTAACCCACAACCAATGCCAAGCATTTCACTTAATCTGCTCTTCTCAAAGTCACTAATTCAACTTCACTGAAAACGAAGGACCTTTTCTCCATGTTTTCCTTCACCATTCCGCAATATGCAACACTGTTGACCACATTCTCCAGTTGAACTGCTCTCCGCCCTCTCAGCTTCTGTGATACCACAAGCCCCTGAATTTCCTCTTGTCTGGTTGCTCTTTCTGGTCTCCTTATCTTTTGCCCATACCTTTAAGTGTCAATGAGTGTTTCTCAAAACTCCGCCCTAACTTCTCTCCTTTTGCACTGATGCACTCCTGGAGCTCTAAAGCCTCCCTGGGTACTGTTGACTCACAAATCTCTGCAACACAGCCCTTTCACCTGGATTTCACCCCCAGCTGGCAGCTATATCTGAATATCCTACAGACCGTTCAAACTCAGCATGTTTCTTTTGTGTCTCAACTCTGAGATTCACTGAATTCTTTCCATGACCCTATTACTACCATCATCTTATACCCTTTACTGTAAAGCATTCTAACTGATTTTATGTCCCCAGTCTCAGCCCCTCCCTCACTGTTGTCAGAGTGATCTTTTTAACATGAAAATCTGTTCACGTTCACTTCTCTTTTCAAAACGCATCAGAGGTTCCATTGTCCTCCGGATAAGTCCACCTTAGCACTGCATGAAAGGTGCTTTTTTGGTCGGGCCCTGCTTAACTCTCCAGTCTCACCATTTGACCCAGTATCACCCAGTCCTTTTAGTTTTCTGAAAGAAACTTGCCCTCCTCTTTTGCCTCCCAGGATTTGCCTATGCTTTTCTCCTACCTGCCCTTCTCCTCACCACACCTTCCACTCCACTCTCCCCTTAACTCCTGCATAGATAACTTCTTTGACTCTTTCATATCTCAAATCTCATGATGAGGTTGAGGAGCCTTTTCTCTCTGCTTCCAGAAGCACTCCCTATTATAGAAAGCACTTCTCATAGTGTGTCATAATTGCCCCTTAATTTGTCTGTCTCCTCCCAGTAGATGTTGAACTCCATGAGAGTCACAGCTGTGTCTTACCATTGTATCCCCAGGATCTAGCACCTGCAGGTTTCTTTTAATGGATAAATTAATGTGCCATGTTTGGTTTTAATAAAAACATTTTATTTTCTTTACTACAGGAGAACTCAAGCTAGGACACAGTCTTTGGGATCTTATCATAGTTCTACCTTATGGGTGAGATTCCAGCCCTCTAAAAAACTAAATAATTATATAAACTTCCTTGCACCTGTGAAATAAGTAGAATATTCATTTTCTAATGTAGTGGGTTTTTGTAAAGAAACAAAGATTTTCCAAAGTTTTAAATGAGTGAAAAAAATCTTACCTTTAGTAATTCTGTGAAAATTCCTAGGAAAATTTTCTGAATTCCCTAACATTTTTTCTTGTAAAGCCCAGGAAAAGCTCTTCTTTTTCCTTTTTTCCTATGGGTATGTATAAATTTCTTTACCTCATGCATCCGGTTACAGTGACTTCAAATCAATTAAAATGAATAAATGAGAAACAAAAAAAAAATGATCTTTATGAAACAAATATATTTGTACTTAAATTTTACCTAAGAACTGTTGGTTAAACCTCAGAAGACAAAGAAATGTATAGGGTGAGCAAATTGTGAATGTAAACCATTATCTTTCCCTTTTTTGTTTTTAGATGTAATGCTTAAAATTCCAGTCAGCATGGTGGTTATGTATCCCACCACTGATACAGATTGCTTTTAAATCTACCTTTGTACTTATATGTAGAAGGACATAGAATTTTAATGTTTATAGATACTGACAGTGATTTGAGAGAAAGAGTAATATGCTTAAAACCTCTGTGACACTACCCAGTCCATATATTCTTTGGATATTCTCTTACACCTTATTAGTGAACAGCCATTTTGTAAGTCGAGCCTGAATGCACTGTTCAGTGTCTTTTCCTCTGTTTGGCCCCATTCAGGTCAGAGCCTGTCATCTCTCCTTCCCATAAGGTTTCTACTTAGGAGTAAACTTGTGATAATTATCTTCATTTCCCCTACGTCTCTCTCCTTTAGTTAATCATCAGGGGTATGTGATGAGCAGCCTATGAACCACTGCTTTGCTTAGAGAACTTAGGCTTTCCAAGCCCTCTTGATATTTGTTATAACATCAGAAAGACCAGTCAAACCTAACAGGATCTCATCTAGATTTTCCTGTTCTTGATATGCTTCTAGTCTCTCTGGCCATTAAGCCTGTCTCAGAGCTTTGGTGTCTGAAACCATTTTTCTGATTGAAGTTCTTGGCAACATTCTTAGGAACTGAGTATCCCATTCACTTTTCAGTTCTTCTTTTAATTTATTTCTCTTGGTCTGTATTTATAACTGCATTATTGATATACAACATAGTTAAATTGAGTAAAATGCATTTTTTGCAATTCTAATCAATAAAATCAAAACCTAGATCAGTTGGGGGTTATGAAGGAGCAGGAATCTGCCAAATAAAAGTTTGATAGAGTTTATATTTTAAGCATGATTAACCATGAAAGAGAAATAGATCTCAGTTTTATTCTGGATTTCTCTGTAAGACATACAACTCTCTTTGAAATTCATGGGAGCCAAGCTTACAAATATTAGCAGGTCTTTAATTTTTTTCTAATATTGAGACTGTTATAGTAAAAGGAAGAATACTGATATGTGATTAATATGTCATAATGTTGTAACTATTGAAAAATAGACTCTTCTCGTCTATTGCTACTTACCATAATGAACATACAAATCCATTAAGTTGGCAAGCAGAGCATTAAGGGTGAACCTGTGAATACTCATATTGTGTCTGTAGCAAGTTGAACCTTTTTATTTTATTTTCTTAGAGATGGCTTCTCACTCTGTCACGCAAGCTGGATTGCAGTGGTACAGTCATAGCTCACTGCAGCCTAGAACTTCTGGGCTCAAGTAACCTCCACTTCAGTTTCCTGAGTAGCTAGGGCTGTAGGCATGAAGCACCATACCTGGCTAATTATTTTTTGTAGAGACAGGGTCTTGCTATGTTGCCCAGGCTGGTCTCACACTCCTGAGCTCAAGTGATTCTCCTGCGTCAGCCTCCTAAATAACTGGGATTACAGGCATGAGCCACTGTGCCTGGCCCCAAGTTGAACCTTTTTACACAGAGAAGTTAAAAGCATAAATTGACCTGTCATCTGCCATTTGAATAAGTTTCTAAATTTAAAATTAAAGGAGTCACTTAGTCTGTGGCTACATACCGGGGTTTGGAAATGGGCTACTACCAATCCAGGCAAAAGCAAGGAATACCAAGGATTCCTTTTCAGTCTATATGAGTTATAATCTATTTTATAATAATGTTTAATAGTATAAGGTGTTTAAAGCTCATTTGCCTCTTCTACCCCTTTCCATATTGTTTTCTGTGTTGCCTGAGTGACTCAGCAAGCAAATTTGCTTTGTAAAATTAATTTTTGTTCCTTTATCCAACATTTATCAATATTGGTTTGCCTTTGTGTCTACTAATAAGCAGTAGGATTACCACCTATTTCTGAGGTTTTTGTCATTGCCATTGCTTCTGAAACTTAAGAAATATCATTGGTGTTTTGATAACTTGTGGGTATTTTCTTAACATTGATAGTGCTTCTATGGAAATAGACATTGAATATAAGATACCCTAAGATTTATGAAATTGGCATCTGGTCAGGTTTAGTCCCAGCTACTCAGAAAGCTGAGACGAGAGGATAGCTTGATCCTAGAAGTTCAAGGCCAACCTCGGCAATATAGCAGGACCTCATCTCAAAAAAAAATTAAAAATAAATAAATAAGTTTTTAAAAACAGAAATTGGCAGTAGAAT
The DNA here is from genome assembly GCA_008086735.1 of Cheirogaleus medius. NCBI lineage: Eukaryota > Metazoa > Chordata > Mammalia > Primates > Cheirogaleidae > Cheirogaleus > Cheirogaleus medius. Next base: position 11,482,292 of record VBSM01000813.1, on the reverse strand, counting down.
ACCACTAAAAGATACTGACTTACAATTTAAATTTTATGAATCTAAATGGTTTGGTTTTTAATTTTACCATGTTCACTCAGTGTTTAATAAACTATTCTTTGTTACTTCTGTGTATTATAAAAACTGTCATCTGAGTTGCTGTAACCCACATCATATATAAAAGAGGAAAAAGCAAATTGGGTTGTACCAACATTTTAACTGATGAGTCCCAGAGTTTAGTATTTCAGTTGTAGTGTTGATTTAACTCTGGAAGTTTGAGTTAAATTCCTTATTGTTTCTTTTATTGAAAATATTCTCTGTCTTTATTTTAACATTCTGCTGAACTAAAGAGATGTGATTATTAACTAAATTATCATTTTAAAAATTTACATTGTGAATACTTAGCATGCTCTGGTCATAAACAGTATAATTGTGTTTGCAGTGAATAAATTGTTAGCCTAAAATAGAAAGAACTCTTATAAGAATTAGGACAGAATTCCTCTTGATGTTTTGCAAATCCTTAGCCAGCTGTGAATATACAACTAAATACTATTACACTTCACAGAGAAAGCAATTTATCATGTGCTAATGCATTTTTAGGAGCTTTTGTATGATTCCTTTTGGAATGGAAAAATGCAACTTGTGGAAGTAGATAATTTCACAAAGTAATAGCTAAATGTGCACTAAATGTGCATATGTGTTTAGGGGGGTTATTTTAAAAAATAATTTGAAACCACTACCTTCACCAACTTTGTTTTATCATTCACCATCATTTCTCACCATCAGACATTTTGTATATATATAATAAATATATATGTGTGTTTATTTGCTTACTGTTATCTTCCCTTCACTAGAAATAAAGAACTTTGGATTTGTTCACTGCTAAAACCACAGCACACAGAACAGTGCCCAACACAGAAGGGTCTTAGAATATATTTGTTGAATACATGAATAAATGAACAAGTAAATTAATTTCAATTTTTATCTTTTTTCTTTTTACTAAGCATATTTTTGGGATTTCTTCCTATTATTACAGAGTGCAATATCTTTTTTAAGAAGAAATCATGGTACAACAAAGTATAGATTTGCATTTAAATGCAAATAAAATCTGATGAAGATGTTTTAGTAACTCCGTGTTTGTTAAAGGAGATTGTAAGTGACAGGTTTTTTGCTTTGTTTTTTCGTTTTTTTGGAGACAGGGTCTCACTTTGTTGCCTGGGCTAGAGTACAGTGGTGTCATCATAGCTCCCTGTAACCTCAAACTCCTGAGCTCAAACAATCCTTTTGCTTCAACCTCTGAGTAACTGGGACTACAGGCATATGCTATCTGGCTTTTTGTTGTGTTATTTTCTTTTGTTTTGTTTTGTTTTTGGTAGAGATGAGGTCTCACTGTCTTGCTATTGCCCAGGCTGATCTCAAACAACTGGCCTCAAGAATTCCTCCCACCTGAGCCTCCCAAAGTTCTAGGATTACAAGTGTGAGCCACCATGCTGGGCCCTGACTGTTCTTAGATTCTATACTGATCCACCAGTTTGGGGGTCTTGTTTTTTTCTGGGGGGAAGGGGAGATTGTAAGGACCAAAGCCTTACAATATACTTCATTCTTTTAAATTCATGAAAATAGCACTCCTGATGAAAAAGTCTCCTTGAAACTGAAGAATATTCATCATCCAACGTAAGGAAAATTGTAGGTAGCATGTATATATCCATGAGTAGTACAGTTGGACATGGTACAATTTCACCACTACAACTCCATGTGGAACAGGGCATTCCCCTGGCAGGTAGTTGGACTCAGAAGTGAGGATAAGTGACTGACTTACTTGGGACAAAAGCCTCTGAATTTTCTGGTGGAGGGTATTTAGAGAAAGTCATGCATTCCTTCAAATAGCATCATTAATGTCCTCTTTCTTTGTTATTTTACCTAGCAGTTTGCTAGTTAGATGTACTAATTTTTCAGAAACATGTGAAGCTAATGTTCTCTGCTTTGGAGTCCATTGAGTAAAATGAGAATCTTACAATGAGATAATTTTCAGTCATTTTTGCCTTTACCCTGCAGCCCTGCCCAGCTTCAGATAGTTGTTGAACAACTTCTTTCCTTTTATAAATATTATACAATGCATTATATCTAAACAAAATTAGATTGTGTATTCATCATGACTTAAACTGAAGTAGTATAAAAGTGTTCAATTCTGCCATCTTTTAAAAATATAATAGTAAATTACAAATCTATCCTACCACATTTAAGTGGGCCCAAACAGCTATATTTTACCACTACTTTCTTTTCTGTATCTTTTCTTCATTTTATCTCCTCCTTTCTCTCTTCCTTTCTTTTCTTCGCTATTTTCCTATGCATATAGCCGCAAGACTTCATGAAGGGATAAATGGTCAAAATTCAAGAATGCTGGAGTAACTGTTGCCCAGTCGATCCCAGTTCTTTCTCAGGTCTCTTCTCAAACCCTATCATTCTTACCAGTTTCTATTCTGTATTGATCTTCATTGGCAGAAATTTGACGGGCAAGTATGATAAGGAAAGGAGGGACTTTGGGACTGAAATATTAAGAAGTGGTTTTTACATAACCCTGATACCAAAACCAGGAAAGGATGCAACAAAAAAAGAAAGCTACA
>VBSM01000813.1:11457858-11471756 GCA_008086735.1 Cheirogaleus medius | reverse complement strand
AAAAAAGGTTGTGATCCACTCAACTCATTTCTAGGGTCTTTTCAACTAAGGATTAAAAATTTTATAATTCAGTATTTTAAGTAATTCTGATTGACTTTATGCCTATTTGTCCAACTCAGTGGACTTCCAGTCCAGTTCTAATGCATGCTTCTGTGTTATGAAAAAGTTGAACTAGATAGTTTCCAAAGTTCTTCTAATTTTAACCTATTTGACTCTGTGGCTTGTCTTTGTGCTTACAAGTGAACGTGTATTATAAAAATGTGGCTTAAAAGGAAAAGGAAGTCTCCCTATAGTCTTCCTGCTTCCCAGTTTCTCTGCTTCTCCCTGCTCACTACTTTATATAGTTATGTCTCTTAAAATTTCAAGTCTGTTGGATAGTCATACACTCACTGCAATATATCACACACTGGAAAAATTAAATACACAGGTAACACAAAAAGAGGCAGGGAAGTCTAGGGGTGTCATGAACTTACTGAGAAAGTCTTCCTTTCTCAATGACTTACAGAGGGCTAGTTTACTCACTAAGCATGCTATCTACTACCCTGGGGAAACGAAATACTATGATTATTAAGAAGTAGGGTTTTTTTGTTTAAAATCCTCTTTTCCTCCTGTGTCTTACTCTCTGCTAAGTTGCTAACAATGTCAGTGTTAACAAAGGATACAAAGTAGTTTAACAGTAGTAACTTTAAGATTTGGTGAAAGGTAACTACAGTCAGCTGAAATCATTTTTTTTTTCTCATCTTTTACATCTCAGATCTGGAAAGTATGATTGAGGGTAAATATCCTTCTCATTTATTAAGCACTCATTGTCAAAAAATATAAGATAATTATTTTTGTTGGAATGCTTCAGGAGAATTAGGACCAGACACTTAAGGACTAGAAAGAAGGCTCATGAAGGATGAAAGATTAACAATCCAGTTCTGCTTGGAGTTCAGTATATGAAATGGATCTTTTCTATCAGTGCTACTATGTCCTAACTTCCTAAGATGTTTTGGTAGTCTTTGTAATTTAATTACTCAATACAAATGTAGGGAGCTGGGCACAGTGGCTAACGCCTGTAATCCTAGAACTCTGGGAGGCTGAGGCAGGCCGATCACTTGAGCTCAGGAATTTGAGACCAGCCTGAGCAAGAGCAAAACCCCGTCTCTACAAAAAATAGAAAAAATTAGCCAGCTATGGTGGTGTGCACCTGTAGTCCCAAATACTTGGGAGACTGGGACAGGAGGATTGCTTGAGCCCAGGAGTTTGAGGTTGCAGTGAGCTGTGATGATGCTGCTGCACTCTAGCCAGGGCGACAGAGTGAGACTCTATATCAAAAAATATATATACATATAGGGAACCTCAGGATTTTATGAAACACTATTCTTAATTTGACTTCTCAGACAGTACACAACTGGCCTGTTTCTCAACACTGTCTTGGGCATAGGGGGTGCCTTTTCACTATCAGGGTAGAGTTCCTTTTTCCTATGATTCACATTATGCTGTTCTTTAATATTTCCTGTTTCCTCAGTATTAAAGGTCTCATGCATATCTCTGTTTTTATAATGCTAATATTTGTATAGAATATTACCACTTCCAAAAGAGAACCTAGTGCAGCCTTTAGGGGCTAAGGAAGATGTCCTGGAAGAGGATGCAGCTAAGAAAACCTAAAGGTCAAATAGAATAGTGAGAGCTACAAACACCTTATGCAAAAGCCAGGAGACAAGAAAGAGCCCAGCTCCCTTGGAAGTTCTATAGGTAAATTCCAGTATGATTAGAGAACAGAGTTGGAGGAGAGCTCTGGGAATGGCAAGGGATAAGGACAGAAATGTGAATGGGAACCAAATCTTTATGAAAGACCTTGTATGCCACCAAGAATTCAGGCTTGATCTTGAAGAAGGCAGAAAATCAGAAAACCAAAAGATCACATCTAAAAGAGTTTCTGAACATTGCCCTATCTGCAGTGTGGTGGTTATATTGGAGGAAAGCAAGACTGCAGGCAGAGAAACCACAGAGGATGCTGATGCCATAACCTAAGTGAGAGATGATATAGCCAAAAGACAGATTATAGAGGTACTATGAAGTAAGATTCAACAGGATTTAGAGAATTTAAAGGAGAGAAGGAAGAAGCATAGTCAGGAATGATCCCCAGATTTCTGACCAGATTAAAGATGCTGTCACTGTTTGGTAGATTATCAAAGGTGGATAATGAGATACCCAGAGTGGAGGTGAGAAGACAAGATGGCTGAGGGTAGAACTTCTAAGGAGGCAAACACAGAAAAGGTATCATTGAAGAAGACAAACGAATTGGAATAGAATCCTAAATTAGATGGAGACGAACACTAGAGGAAACACATTCATTATTATGTTGTAAGCCAGAAACTCAATATTCCCACAGCTAGCTTCCAAAGGAACTTGGGGCATAGGTGCAGCATATTATTAGAGAGTGAACGATGTGCCTGCCCACTGTAAGAGATGAGTTCAGTTCCATGGAGTCTTACATATAAACTAGAGCTTCTGAAAAATCCCCTTGTACTATCTTCTCACCACCCTGTCCACATCAATTTTAGGTCAGTCCCCTGCCCTGAGGATCATCTTTAATAAGTTTAATTTGGGTCTGCAGGGACTGAACACCTATTCTTCTGACAAGATACCTCCCTACCTGATGAGTCACACACACTCTTTAAGAGAATCTCTCTGGGTAATAGAGCTAACAGACAGCAACTCTCACTTGCTGTGTGGTATACTTGAATTTGTAACTATGAATGTTAGCTGCAGTTAAAACTTTATTTTTAGCTAGCCTATTCCATGAATACTAACTTTTAAAAGCCCATTCCCATTTGATTTGTTCTAGTTATGCCATCAAAATTATAATCCCTTACAATCAAGATTTATACTAATACAAATAACTAATGTTTATTCAGCATATACTGTGTTCAGCAAGGTTCAAAGCATTTTATTTGTATTAATACCATTAAGCCTCCCAATAACTCTTTGATTCAGGTACCATTATTATCTCATTTTACTTTTGAAGGGATTGAGGCACAGAAAAATTGAGTGAGAAGTGATAGCTCATTAGAGATAATCTACTCCTGTGGAGCCAGAATCCCAACTTTGCCCAGACATCCTTCCTCTTTACTGTTCCAAAGTCAATGTTTGGGGGAAAAGCAGCAGACACAGCACTTAGAGTCACAGCCACGGCACAGCACATTGAAAGTATTCGATATATTTAAAGCATCTTATGATCTTAAATAAAGACAGTTAAGGGCCTAGTCCTTTTCATCATTTTCATTGTCTGTTGTATTCCAGCGGTACATAGGGGCTGCAGCATGGGAAGCTGAACATAGTTTCTAACAATGATTCTCTAGCAGGATTTCTCTTCAGAGGCAACCTTAAGCATTCATCCTATTTGTAATTTGCGTATATTTGCATTTTAATAGACTTATCTGATTTTCTTTTGAAATTTAACTATGAATGTTAGCTTTGGGTTTTTTATTTAAAAAATAAAATCTAAAATAATATTGTTAAGAGAATTGATCATTTTAAGAATACTGCAGGTGGGAAAACATTGCTAAATAACCTCATACCTCAAAATTCTGATGTTAAATAAACATTCTATTCATTGACAAAATGGATTTCCTAAAAGTAGCAGCTATGGATTTGGATGATTTCCAAAGTTCTGCCCTTTCTAAATATACATGATAAGATTAGGTTGAAGGATTACTATTATTTTTTTTAAATATACAGGTCTTAGTAGCTTGTTTTCTAGTCCAAAGATCCTGAAACTCTTTTTATAATTTTACTAGACAATTAACCTTTTGAGTGTGTTTGTAAACTTCTGTATCATCCACAATATGCAGTAGCAACCACAATAGCAGCTAACATTTGGAAACTTACTATTTGTGCTTTTGCAGGGTCCATTTTCCAAGTTCTATGAGTACAATACTACTAAAAATTTATAGTTGCTTCAGAAGGTTAATGCTATAATTACTCCATTTTGCTGATGAGAAAACTTAAGATATGCAAGGAATACGCATTTATCCAGGGTCATAACAGGTTTTAAATAGCAGGGCTAGAATTCAGATGAGCAAGTCAGACTCTAGAGCCTATTTATGTTCTTTACCACTTCTCTATACTGCAAGTGTCCTTTGGCACCAAATCAATTTAGGGGAGAAGTAATTGTTAAAAGTATAAAACAATCTACAGCATTTGTTTCTCACTTCTTTGATTCAGTAAAATATATACAAGCACATTCTTCTGTTTTGAATAGATCTAAATCTGACATATTAAAAATAATTTTGGTCAATATGGGCCTCTAGACTGGACCTATCCGATACAGTAGGCACTAGCCCCCACATGTAGCTATTTAAATTTAAATTCATTAAAATCAAATGAAATTTTAGTTCTGATGTCACCAACCTCATTTCAAGTGTCTAATGAGCACATGTGGCTAGTGGCTGCCATATTGGATAAAGGTAAGCAGAACTAGAATATTTCCATTATCACAGGAGCTTTATGGGGTAGCAGTAGTCTAGAACAGTACTGTGGAACAGAAATATAATGTGAGCCACATGCATAATTTTAAATTTCCTAGTAGCCACATTTTAAAAAGCAAAAAAATAATAAGTTTATTTTAATATATTTTTAGCCCAATATATCCCAATATTGCCATTTCAACATGTAATTATTTATTAGTAAAGAATTAAGTAGATAAATATAAAGTGATTATTAAATTAAAATTATTAATGAGATATTTTGTTTTCCTTTGCATTGTCTTCAAAATTTGGTATATATTTCACATTACAGCACATCTCGGTTTGCTCTAGCCACATTTCAAGTGCTCCCTACCCATATTATATAACAAGTTCTGGACTTTTACACCAAGGGTTCCCAACTGGGACGCATGCAAATGAGAGTGGGGCACAGGGCTATATAGTTCAAGAACCACTGCTGTTAGCTTTGGGATGGCAGGTGATGCAGACATACCATTTCTAAAATGGTAGAGGAGGCCAGCTTGCTAAAACACAATCAGGAAATACTGGTTCTATAACACCAATCTGTTTTCAAGGTAGTCTGTTGCTGCCGGCTTAGTATTTCTTAAAAAGGCATACTTTAACAGTATAAACCAACTCAGAGTAATAATACTGGCTATGTTATTTTAGTCTACTATTAGATGGCTGACTAAATTCAAAGAACCAGTAAACTTTGGAGTTCTGACAGAGCCAAATAAAACTTGGAATGGACACAAATTGAGTTTACATTATCTGCAGACACTGCCCTCTTTAGTGAGATACCTCCTGTCTTATAATTCTGAGTCTCTTCCTCAACAACACTATTTGATGACTCCTTATGTAGCCTGTATTATAAAACTAACTGTGGTTACCATTCTTGGAAGCTCATCTTAAAAATTCCTCAGAGTGACTCAGAGAAATTATATCTTTGTGTTTGAAAAGTGTTTGTGCACATTTTTTCATAGCTGTGTACTCTCCTGTGCATATTTTTTTAACTGAATTTCTTCATCTACCTTGAAGTAATGTTGTAACTATAAACCTATAATTTACTCTACTTCTAAGCTCTTCCTTCTGATAAATTTATCTATTCATATTGAGTTTAATTATAGCTCAGGGCATAACCATGTGTATTATTATTCATCTGAGTGAGTGAGCTTGTCTGGCAACAAGAGGCAGATTGCCAAAGCTTTATTGTCATCTGGGCTGAATATACTCTGTGCTTCATTGCCAGCTTCAGGATTGGTAGAAAAGAGGGAAGATAAGGCAGTAGTGCTGTATGCTCTGGATCCTTGCACCACTGCTTCTCAATATATTTCAGCCCTTTGCACTAAGCCAAGATAACTGTGGTATGATTTCATCTTTTCTTAAATAAGAAAAATTAAACACTAGAAATAAAATTGAACTCCACTTCATTTCTCATCTCTAGATCTGTTTCCTCCCATCTCCCCACTTCACCTCCCCCCATGTTCTTTTTCTTTGCACAGCCACTATCATAAATTTAGGTATATCTTTCCAGTCTGTTTCTTAAATGACTTTGACAAAGATATGTATCCATAAACAATATAAAGTATTTATACATTAGTATCTTTCTTTAATTTATACAGTAGGATCACACTGTACAGATGCTGCAACTTGCTTTCCTCACATAGCATTGTGGTACACTTTTGGCATACTTTTTCTTAATATAAAAATTTGATACAAATATAAGAACATATCTAGTACATAAGTAGGTTATGAAACCTAGTAATAAAACAGATAACTCTTGAATCCACCACACACTGAGAAGGACTACCCACAACTCTCGAAGCTCCTGTGTGCTGCTCCTCCAGCCTCTGCTCCCACACAGAAAACCACTCTTCTGAACTTTTTTCTTATTCATTTTCTTGCCTTACCCCATGTTTATGTATCTCTCAACAATATATCTTCTTGTTTTTAAGCATTGTAGAAATAGTATCATACTGTATATATTCTTTTTAGACTTGCTTTTTTATTCAGTATATCTTTAAGATTCATTCATGTTACTCCATATATTTTCACTGCTGTATAGCATTCCTTTGGGTAAATTTATCCCTTTTTCTGTCAGTGGGCATTTGCGTTGTTTCCAATTTTGCTATTACAAATAATGCTTCCAAGAACATTCTTATATATGTCTTCTGGTACACACATGTCAAAGTCTCTCTGTGGTATATACCTAGGAGTGCAATTTCTATGTTGTAAAATAAGAGAACAGTTGACCCTTGAACAACATGGGGATTAGGGGAGCTGACCCCCTGTGTAGTCAAAAATCCATGTATAACATTTGATCCCCCCCAAATTTAACTATTAATAGCCTACTGTTGATCAGAGAAGGCTTACTGATGATAACATAAACAGTCAATTAACACATATTTTGTATGTCATATGTGTTATATACTGTATCCTTACAATAAAGTTGGCTAGAGAAAAGAAAATATTATTAAGAAAGTCATAAGGAAGGAAGAGGAAATACATTTACAGTACTGTAATGTATTTATCGATACTGTAAGTTTATATCATCTGTTTACAAGATGAATTGTATGTCTGAAATGGTGGGCAGTCACAACTGCAGATCTCAATCTAAGGTCAAGTAACTCAACTTTTTCTTATACTGACATGACTTTTCCTTATACTGACATGACTTTTCCTCTGCTTCTTGGGAGCACTTACGGCATCACTAGTGGCACTTTTTATGGGTCCCCTGGTATTATTTAAGTTTACTGTATTGCATGAAACACAATGAAAAACACACAAGAAACGTGAGAGATCACTTTTTGCTACAATGCACAATTTACTGGAGAGAAAAATTACTCATGCGGAGATGACTAGTGTCACACGGTGTTTTAAGCAGATACTTTTGCAACACTTGAGCACACTACAGTAGCAACAAGTGATTGGCTGCAAAATTATTACAATTGTAAAGTATGTACTATAGTTAATTTTTTGCAGTTATGATTTAATATTGCATCTTCGTTTACAGTTCTTTTAACTATGAATAATGCCACGTATAAGTGTTTGTGTAAGTTTTGATACCTTTTAACTTTTTATTAGAGATTTGTGTATATTTTGTGATAAATAATAAATGGTAAATGATAAAATAGACTATTATCTACATATATTTTATGCATTATGACATAATTAAATATTTTCTTAATTTTTTGATATTTCTAGACTGTGTGGTCCATCTGAAGGTTTTTCATATTGTCACAAATCTCAAAAAATGTGCAATATAATTAGTGAAAAAAATTTGTGTTTAACTGGACACATGCAATTCAAACCTGTGTTGTTCAAGGATCAACTGTATATTCAACTTAACTAGATAAGCCTACATTCTTATCCAAAGTGACTGAACTCTCATCAGCAATGTTTAGGAGTTACGGTTTTTCCACATCCTCATCAACACATGGTTTTGTCAGGCATTTATTTTAGCATATATATTTTGTGAAATAATATTATAGAATTGTGATTTTAGATTTCATTTTCCTGATTTGGATGAGACTGAGCATTTTTCATGATATTGGCCATTTGTGTTTCTTTTTCTTTTCTTTTTTTTTTTTTTTTTTTTTTTTTTTTTTGAAATGTCTATTCATGTCTTATTTAGTGGAGTTAGGCTTCTTATTGATTCTTAGGAACTTGTATGTTCTGTACACTAGAATTTGGTTGGTTTTATATGACCCAACTATCTTTTCTCAGTTTGTTGGCTTGCCTTGTCACTTTCATCAAACTCTAAAATTTTGACTTATGCATTTAAGTGTTTAATCCTTCTGCAGGAGAGTTTTGTGTATTTATTAAAGATAAAAATTCAATTTCTCTCTTTTCTAAATACAAAAACTATGTTCTAGTCTCATCAGTTCTGATATAAATCAGGTTTCCATATGTGTGTAGAAAAGTTTGAGGAGTTTCTGTGAGCTTCCAAACAAATTTTAGAATCAACTTGTAAAGTTTCATTTTTAAAAAACTGTTAGACTTTGACTGGAATTGTAATGGATCAGTTAGGGGAAATTTACTTCTATAGGATATTGAGTCTCCTTATAACGAATCCAAGCTTGTACCATTCGCCACAAGACAGCCAGTAAGTTGAAAGACAAGATGTTGGTGCAAGGAAAATGACTTTTATTTGGAGAGCCAGCAAACTGAGAAGATGGAGGACTAATGTCCTAAAGAACCTTCCTAAGTTGTGTGAACTTTAGGCTCCTTTTTATGTTAAGCGGTGGGGCAGTTTGCAGGAGGTAACTAAGGACTGTAGACATCTGGGCGTCAGGGAGAGTCCTAGGAGGTTGTAAAACTTCATTGTTCTTGGTCAGTTAACTTTGGAGGATGTAGGTCAGGTCAAGATGTTCCTATAAATCTTTAACATAGCATTGTTACTTGTGTGCATACTTTCCTTATCTCCCCAGGAGTTAGTTTTGGGAAAAGGATGGTTATCATCTTTCTTCTAGAATTGAACTACAAAATAATTTCTTCCTATAATTTGCTGGCCTACGTGCAGCTAAGCAGAAGCTTTTAAGCTAAAGGATGTTACTGCCAGGGGGTCAGAAGCAAAATGGAGCTAGTCATGTTAAGCCTCCCTTCCACTGTTACATCCCTACCCATAAACTTGGTATCTCTCTCTTTTTATTTAGCTCTCTTGAGTGTATGTCAATAAGTTTTATAATTTTGTACATAAAGACTTTATATGTCTTTTATGAAATTTATTCATAAGTTTCTTGTATTTTTAATACTGGTGTAACTCATTTTAAAAATACATTTTTAATTTTGTCGGCATATTAAAATGAAGTTGATATTTGGATATTGATCTTATATCTAGCCACTTTGGTAAACTATTTTATTAAGTTTAATAAATTATATATATTTTTGTATTTTTTTCTGTGAACATGAATCCTACAAATGCTAAGAGTTTTTATTTCTTCCACTCTAATCCATATACCTTTTATTTTTTCTTGTTTTTCTTTTTCATACTTTGTTGAATATGCTCTCTAGTACACTACTGATTAGAAGTAAAAATAGTGGACATCTTCGTCTTGTTCCTCAATTTAAAGGGAGTGCTTTTCATATTTTTCCATTGAATACAGTAGTTGCTGTGAGATTTATGATAGAAGTCCTTTTTCAGTTAAAGAAGTTTCCTTCTCTTCCAATTTTGCTGAGTTTTTTCTTTTTATCATAAATGGCTGTTCATGATAAAATGGTTGCTCAACAATGGATTTTTGTAGATATAAATTGATTTCAAAATAAGAGGGAAAAGAAGATAAATCTTTGCTGTCAATAAACTCTTTCCCAAGCACCTTAATAGTGTTGCCCACTGTGCTACAGGGTGTAGGAGAATTTCTAGCTATTAGATGTAGGTAATAGCTTATTAAAGCAAAAAGAACACTGCAAAAATGAATATTAATCTCGTTTTGTCCATCCGTTCACCTGAGAGAACTAACAAAATTCAGTTGACGCGTGTGGGCTTTATTTTCCCCAGCGAATTTCTCTAAGAGTCAGAGATACAGGTTTGCTGCTAGTAACCATGTCGCTTCTTTACTTGCTTTGCTATCATCTAAGGAACATTTCCTTACTAGACACTGAGGGCAAGGCAAAACCTACTCCTCAAGGAACTTCTAAAGAGGGACAGGAGAAGCAATAGTTACAAAACATAGTTATAAAACAAAATGATACATCTTATCATCCCTAGACCTCACTGCTCTGATTTATGGATCCTGAGTCCTTTGGGGAGGAAGAAAGAAGATTTAGATGGAGGGACCAGGTACAGTGGCTCACATCCATAATTGCAGCACTTTGGAGGCTTAGGGAGGAGGATTGCTTAAGGAGGATTATTCAAGACCATCCTGGTCAACATAGCAAGACCTCATCTTTCCAAAAAAAATAGAAAAATTAGCCAGGCATAGTGGCTGTAGTCCCACCCACTTGGGATGCTGAAGCGGGGCAGATAGCTTGAGGAGTTGGAGGTTTCAGTGAGCTATGATCGTGCCACTATACTCCAGCCTGGGTAACAGAGCAAGACCTTGTCTTTAAAAAAAAATAAAAGATTTAGATGGGGTAAGATATTTGAGCTGAGTCTTTGCATGATACATATTTACTAACCTCCATGGACCTCATTTGTGTTCTCCGTTGTTAGCAAAGGGGTTAGAGTAGTTGCGCTCCAGCAGCCTTTCTCACTTTGAAATTTTGTCTCTTTGACTTGACAAATAATTTCATACTTTTATTAAACATTTGTTTTCCTATCTCTGGCCTGTGGTCCTTGGATTCTTCTGTAACATACGCTTAGGGTTGTGAATGACAAAACAGGATCTTTTTGGTTCTGTTTTATTAAGTAATATCAACATATCTCATGTATAGAACAATGATATTGACAATATGAATTGTAATAGAGAATCTATTAACTTTGTTCTGTTTTTATAGAATTGCTCAATTTGTTACCATAAATAGATTTTTTTAAATTCCAGGCTTTATGTAATTTCTAAGCACATTTCATTTGTATGTCTTATTTCAGTGCTGGACCCAAAGGAGACAACATTTATGAATGGAGGTCAACTATATTGGGACCCCCAGGATCTGTCTATGAAGGAGGGGTGTTCTTTCTTGATATTACCTTTTCACCAGACTATCCGTTTAAACCCCCTAAGGTCAGTATGAAGTATTCATCCATTTTTAGCAATATGTATGATTATATGTGTATATACATATAATATTCTTAAATATACATACCTAGGAATGCATGTCTATTCTGTTAACATACACAACTCCCCAGGACTGATAGTGTATAAAAGGAAACAATGTGACAAATTGTAGGTTATTACCCAATCCCAGCTTTTTACTAGTTTCATTGCTTTTCCTCATCCCTTCTTATTGTCTCCTTTCTGTGGTATATGTTTTAATATAATATAAAACACCATGTTTTATGGGTGGAAATGGGGGAGTGAGGTTGGGCCAGGGCTAACACCAGTGCCCAGAGAACCAGACATAGCCTGGTGCCGGAGCTGGAGCTAGAGCCGGAGCCGGGGCTGGAGCCGGAGCCGGAGCCAGAGCCAGAGCCAGAGCCAAGCTTAGAAGTCAGGCTAAAGGCAGAGGAAACCTCACCAAGGCAGAGTTTATAGCCCTAGCTGTAGAGCTTTGAGTTTTGGTGCCTCCAAGGTTCAGCTGCTTACATAAAATACACATGCACTAGCATGGAAAGTGTGACCCACAGAGGTTTAAATATGCCAAGAAAATTTATTAAAGAAGTATTTATAATAATCTATTAATAAAACTGATTAATGAAATGTCATTTATGTTCATGTCAAAAGAAAGTGCAAGAGTGCAGTACATTTAGAACATGCAATAATTCATTTATTTAAGCCAAGATTATATGCTTTAAGATGTCTTTATATTCCTTTTTACTGCCTATAATTCAGTCTTTTGACTATTATAAATATCGTCTCCATTAGCATTTGTTTTCTAATATGGCAAAGGAAATCATCCTGAGGATACTGACTCTATATTTTGTTTGGCTACCTAGAAAGAATTGCCATCTTGCCCTACCATAACTTCTCAATGCACAGGAAAATAAAACAACTTTGAGTTGTGGGTTGGAGTAAACAGTTTTCAAAAACAAGAATAAGAATAGACCTTCACCATGACTTTCTGTAATTCCCCGCCCTCGTTTTTTTCTTCCTGCTCTCTCTTTTTTCTTCCTTTCCATTAATGCTTGGATAGTGCTTTGATACTAGAGCAATAAGTAATAATTTTAATTATCTTCATTTTACCAATGAGAAAACAAAGGCACAAAGAAACTAAGTAACTTGCCCAGCATTATGCAGCAGTTATGGTGTCAGAATTTAAACTTGGGGAGTCTAGCCCCAAAGCCCATTCTCCTTACTACATTACACAATACATTTTATTCAAGTTTACTGGGCTGGTGGCACTGGTAACCACATAGAGCTTGCATTTGGTAGGTTTTCAGTGATAAAGCCATAGTAAATCTAATACTTCTTTTCTACTCTTACTGGATGGGAACCTTATAACGTTTATTTTCTACTTTTGACCAGCTCATAAATCACCTGGAGTGTCTGTTGCACTACCAGTGATGTAGGGATCTTTCATTGACAGCCTCTGCAGTAAAGGATGTACAGAGTGAGGAAAAGGAAGGAAAAATCAGACCAGGCAGTTGAGCTGCTTGTAAATCTGCTGTGGTCTGTTCTGTGAAATAGAAGTCTCGGAAAATGTGTGGTCTTACTCAAGTTCTGTGTGGCAGAAATTTGTAGATGAAACGAAGCTAAGGAAAGCTAGGGGAAGAGAGTCATTAGTATTCTTATGTTTCTTTACTGAATCAAGCCCTGTACTGGACATCAGCTGTGCTAACTCATTTCTTCACTAAAATACTCTAGCAGGGCTAGGATGTTCCCCTCTCACAGATGAGGAAACTTACATGAGGCGTAAAGAGGCTTTCCAAGAATATACAACCAGGAATCTACTGAACTCTGACTCTAAGGACCATATTCTTACCTCTGAATTATACACAGTTCCCCTTGAAAAGTTTACTCGTAAAAATAGGTCATGGGAGGAATTTAATATCTGTCCTCACATATTTCAAGGACTATGGTCGAGTGTATGACATTGTTAGTTGTATATTTGATGCCAGGTCTTCAGTTGAGTACTTCACCACCAATGATAGTATTCTCTCTGGGAAAATCCTTGCCAGACAGAACTCTAACTCATTATGGCCAAGAAGAAAAGTGTAATAAACTGCTGGTATGTCTAAAAGTGTTTTAATACCATATTTATTTTTCAATGTGAACATATATTTTAATGTTATAATTCAGATATATATTTATTTATAAACTAGAAGCTGCTTTATATTTTGTTGGGGATTATATTTCTTATTGCTAACTCCTCAGTGCTCAAAATCTGTACTTTTAAAATGAAGTTTAATATGTGAATATTTTAATGTTTTTAACTTTGCAGTCTACATATCTGTTATAGAATAAAAAGCTATTGTAGATAAGCAAAAGGAAAAATATTTACCTGTAATCATATCCCCCAAACTCACTATTCATGCCATTTTGGTATATCTCTTTTGAGATTTTTGTTTTCCACATATATATTTATACATATAAATATATATGTGTACATACCTACATCTTTTTACCAAAAGTCAGCCATACTCCCCATGGCTTCATAATTACTTTTTTACCTAACATTATATATTTTTGCCCAGCACTGTATATCTTTCCAGTAAGTATTTAATTGTGTTACAGTTATAGAGGCTACATAGTATTTCATTATATAAATTTACCAAAATTTAATAAAGTTTCTGTGGTTGGATATTTAGGTTCTTGTCATTGCTTCTGTTATAATCAGGAATGTGATGAACATCCTTATAATTAGATTTTCATATATTTGTATGATTATTTT